>PCDN01000006.1:435086-447601 GCA_002778105.1 Ceratocystiopsis brevicomis
CGCCGCCGCTGCCCGCCCGCTCGTCGACGGCCAGCAGCCGCGCGGGCAGCGTCTCGCCGGCCCGCGGCAGTGTCTCGCCAGCCCGCAGTGGCAACAACACCGACAGCAGCAGCAACCTCATCAACCAGGCCGCCGTGCAACGTCTCGGCCGCGCCGGGATCGTGGTGCCCGGGCTCGGGATCGGCCCGTCGACTACGGACAGCGGCGCCAACGGCAGTGGACAGCAGCAGCTGCGGCCGACGCCGCTTGCGGCTATTGGGTCGGTTGCGGCGGTGCGGGAGGCGTCGCGCGAAGCGTCGCCCAGCAAGCCGTGGCAATCCACAGCCAGCCCGCAGATCAGTGAGCTCCAGGCACGGCTCGCCAAGATGGGGACGGGCGGCGGCGGCAGCGGCGGCAGCGCAGGAAGAGCGGCATCCCCAACCAAGCCACCGCCGAATCTCTTGGCCGCGAAGAAAAAGCCGCCACCACCGCCGCCGCCAAAGAAGCCGGACGTGTTGCGTCGCCCTGCGGCCACGGCACATGCCAACCACAAGGAGGAGGAGGACGACGACGAAGGCCCGCCGCCGCCGATACCCATGGCGACGCGGCCACAGGGCTGGTGAGGGACAGTTTTGCTTTTGTATTATTCGAACCAATGATATTCCGGATTCGCATTTGGGCGGGGAGCATGGATCAGAAAAAAGACGGGCTTTCTAGCACTCTTGGGCCTACGAGAGCATGAGATACGATGGACAACGAAAGAAGGCATTTGGGGGGGCGGCAAAACGTCGGGAACTCTTTTTCATCTAGAAACGCGTGCGTGTATCCGCGACGTGCCCCGGCAACCCGGTCGCCTGAGCATCCAGAAAAGGACCAAGGCTCCCTTACACCTTCATGGCATCAAGACCCAGCTTCCACACCACAATGAAGGGCGTCATGCCGTCCTCGCGGTAGTTGAGCAGGATGGGCCTGGGGTTTGTGTGAGTAGGGGAGGGATAGAAGGACAATCCGGAATACGGAAGAGGGAAACACTCACATGCCGTTGGTGTCAAAAGACTCGCCCATGTACACCTCGTAGGGCTCCGAGTTCTTGCGGACCGTCTTTTTTAAGTAGTTGGACGACGCGGCCAGGATCTTGTTGATCTCCTCGGCCGGCATGCCCTTCTCGGCCTTGGCGGCCTTGCACTTCTTCAGGTACGCGACAATGTCGGCCTCGGTCTGCTTCTTGTCGTAGGCGTCGGCGTCGATCATCTTCTGCATGCGGAACGAGTGCACAATGTTGTTGACCTTGACCGCGCCGTCCTCGAGCTCCTCCTCGGCCTCCTCGGCGGACGCGTTGGCGCCAATGTCTGAATCATCAGTTGGGAGGGGCAAAAGGAGAAGACAAAAAGGAGAAAAAGACGCCTGGACAAAACATACCGACTTGGACACCGCCCTCGACAACCATGGCGCAGTCGACCTCGAAGACCGCGCCATCAATGTCCTTCAGGTCGTACGAGTCCGAGATGATCTCGTCGCCGGAGATGACGTCCTGGGGGTGTTAGCGAGGCGTGGCCACGAGGCTGTCGTTCTCTTTTTCTTAATTTTTTTTTTTTTTTCGTCTCGTCGTTTTTTGTTCTTTTCTTTTCTTCCTTCTGCCTCCACGTTACACCCCTCCACCCCTCCTTCTGAACAGAAGAACAAAACGAGCTGGCGTCTACATACCTTGTAGATAATCATGTTGACGGATTTGTGCAGTCGTGTACACGGTGTTTTTAGAAAAAGGATGGAGAAACAAAAAACCGAGTGATAATAGCAAAAGAAAAGAAAAAAAATGGGAGGGGCTTGAGGAAGGAAAAACTCAAAAAAAAAGATAAAAATGGCAGAAAAGGAACGGGGGCTAGAGCCGTAGCGGGGTAAACGTACCTGGGCCGCTGAACCTGCGCGACAAGGTACTTTCCCGTCTATTTTGTGTTTTCTTTTTAATTTTTTTTTCGCAGTCTTATCAGTCGCCAGTAGATAAGGCACGTGTTTTCTGCCTGAGGCAATCCTACAATAATGCACCACCAAGATTTCGCTGCCAACGTGACCTGATTTGTCATATACACCAACCAAAAAATTACCAGCCCAGTCTGTTCACGTATTTTACGTAAGTGTAAACGAATTGCTGCGGACGCGTTTACACGACTGCTTTCATTTTCCACCCTGGTTTCCTCCCCCGTAAGATACAAATCCCACCCTGCCTGCTGCTTACACCGTCCAATATTGCATGGGAATTTTTTTGGGGAAGCAGAGCGCAACACCAGCTTAGTCATATATGACAAATCAAAAGTCACGCTGGCAGCGAAAACTTGCTGGTGCATTAAGGGACGCTCTGAGGCATGACAGGAGATGCTGCCTCGATTGTCAGTCCACAAAACTGCGAAATTGCCTCCCTGAAAATTAGGGTCATAGTCCCACTTAATCCGTGGGCGAAGCCGTGTCTTCCGATCCGCACGCCACACGAGACGTGCACAGTCGCGCTTGCTTTCCTTTTCTTTCTGTCTTTGGAATCATCCCCCCCTCTTTCTACTTATTCGTATCTTGCAGGTGCTTTCTCGCCATTCCATGCTGGTTGGTGCCTTCCCTGTTCTCCTTACTTTCCTTTCTGTCCTTCTCGTGTCTTGGTTCCCCTGGTCCCTGAGTCATTGTCATTCCACCCTCCCCTCCCCCCCCTACCCGAATCCGTCCACCACGCCATCGCCTCCGATTTAACGGCCGATTTACCGACCGACCTCCGGCCAAGTCGCCTCCCTCCTTTCGACGTTCGTTTTGTTTATCTTCTTTGCGGTCTCTCTTGTTCTTCTCTCCCATTTACGCTCTTTTTTCCACTTCACGACTTCATTCATCCCTTTCGACTCTTTTCTTCGTCTCTCCTTTCTTCTTCTCTCTCACTCACCCTCTCTCTCTCTTCCTCTCACCACTCTCGATCGCATGGTTCACGCCACCATGAACACCATGTCAATGGCCAATACGACCGTTTCCGACGGCCTGCCGCCGCTACCGGCCTACTCGCTCGAGCCCATGCCGCCCCTGTTGCCCTTCATCTCCGACTTCTGGCTGTCTGTCATCCTGCCGCACCTCTTCTACTGGGCCGTGTCCTTCATCTTCCATGTTATCGACGTCTACGACCTCTTCCCCCAGTACCGCCTGCATACCCCTGCCGAGATCTCCGCCCGCAACCATGCGTCGCGTCTCGAGGTTGCCCGCGACGTCCTCGTCGAGCAGTTCATCCAGAGCGTCACCACCGTCGTCCTGTCGCTGAGTGAGCCCGACCAGATGATTGGCAAGGAGGCGTACGACGTCGCCGTCTGGGCCCGTCGCATCCGCCTCGCCCAGCGCGCGTTGCCATCCGTGCTGAGCCTTGTCGGCCTCAACGCCGCTGCCCTGGCCAAGAGCATGTCCGTGTCGCACCCGCTGCTGGCCGGCGTGCTTGCCGGCGGGCGCTATCCGTTCCTGGCCGTTGATGGCGCCGGCGCGGCGGGTGCTGACCCCGTCTTCTACGCCGCCTGGGAGCTGGCCCTGGCCAAGGCGCTTTACTGGCTCGTGGTGCCGGCCTTCCAACTGTGGTTCGCTATCGGCGTCATGGACTCGTGGCAGTACTTTTGGCACCGCCTGATGCACACCAACCGTTGGATGTACACGCACTGGCACGCCCGCCACCACCGCCTATACGTGCCGTACGCTTACGGCGCGCTCTACAATCACCCGGTCGAGGGCTTTGTGCTCGACATCTGCGGCGCCGGCATCGCGTACAAGGCGTCGTTTATGACGCAGCGCATGAGCATCCTCTTCTTCGTCTTCAGCACCGTCAAGACAGTCGACGACCACTGCGGCTACGCGCTGCCATGGGACCCTATGCAGCACATCACCAGCAACAACGCTGCCTACCACGACATCCACCACCAGAGCTGGGGCATCAAGACCAACTTCTCCCAGCCCTTCTTCACCATCTGGGACCGCCTGCTCGGCACCATGTGGCACGGCGACACGCAGCTGCGGTACGCGCGCGACCGGGACAACGCCGCCCGCAAGGTGGCCGCTGCCGCCTCCACCGCCGCCGCCACCTCTGCCCCTGCCTCTTCGCTGAGCGAAAAACCCGCCACCCGGTCGGCCACGGCGGCCGCGCCGGCAACACCAACAAGCAATGGCACCGCCAAGACCCGGAAGACCCGGTCGTCCCGCTAGGAGCAGAAAGAGTGGTGCAACACTCTTTTATGGGACTACCACGGGGAGTAATGTACACTTCTCTTGACGAACACCACAAACATGGCTGCGCCGGTGCGCCATTTTTTTTCCTTTCTTTTCTTTTCTGTCTTTTCTTCTTTAATTTTTTTTTTTTTTTTGCCTCCCTCCTGTTTCCCCCTTGTTGTGGGGGAAAAGGAGAGGGGATGTACTGGCAGGGCAATGGCGTTTTCTGTTTGTTTTTCTGTTAATTCGCCATGGATTTGATTCCGTGCTGCGTATAATCACATCACCACTACAACTAGATGGGTCGTTAATGTTGAGATTTTTTTCTGGCATTTTGAATCTTATATATTATATACGTGATCACACGCCACTCGTTTCTTTACGCGTGTCACTGGACCAATGTTGCGGAAGCCGATGATTAGGTGACCCGTTGTCCCCTTCCGAGGATTAAGCAGTATTGCCAGAAAACAAATGATAACGATACTTTCTGCTCCGTACACAAGAATAACCTATTTACTAAGCTCCCCCCAAGTCGTCTGGGAAAACCAACCCGATAATATGTGTTTTGTGCGTCTGTATGGAAAAAAACAAAGGAAAAGACATAAGAAACAAAAAACAAAAGTGTACAGTGTAAGGCAAACAGTCGTTATTATACCACCAGAAAAAACCAGTAAGCAGAAAAGCCGAGGGGAGAAAGGAAATGAAAAGAAAGAAAGCCAGCCACAAAAAGCTCCGTCTCAGATGATCAGTTCGAGAACTGACACGGAAGAAGTCGAAGTCGTGGCAGGCCAGTGTCGAAGTGGCTGGCTTTTATCGCTGCAAGCCGTAGCAACCAAAGCGAAATCCAAGACGAAAAAAGATCAACAAAAAAACGCTACTTTGACAGCCCGAGAGGCGGTGCCGGCGGCCAAATTGACAAGATTGGGCCTCACCGAACGCCAATCGGAAGGCGCGGGCCCAGACTGCTCTGGCTGCTGTTGGCAGACGGTTCGGAATCTAGCGGTCCGGAACCGGAATCACCACTGCCCGCGCTAGCACTTGCGCTTCCCGTCAGACTGCGAACGTTCTTCCCAACAAGCGGTGGTTGAAGGGGGCTCACTCCTGCGTGCTGCTCCACCTGCTGCGGTGCAACCGCATTCCCGTGCCCGGGAGGATAGCGTGGAACCGGCTGGCGCACCCCGTCCGGTGGCGAGGGCCGCCCATTCATTGCCGGTGGCCCATAGCCGTTCGGAGGCGAAGGCCGGCCGTTGTTCATACCCCGGACAGATGGGCCCGGGCCGTAGGGGTTTCCAGGTGACTGGCTAGTGCGTCGTGGGTAAGGCCCCGCGCCCATCGGTCCCATCGGGCTGCCAGGACCGCCGTTGCTCTGCAGTTCGTCCAGGCGTGTGGCTGTCAGGGAGTTAGCCCTCGAGTTGGCCACTTGCATTTGGCCGCGGTCGACGTTCGCGTAACGGTTGGAGGAGCACGACATCAACGGATCATCGAAGATATTCGAGTGCAGCGTAGGCACTTGGTCGATAATCTGGCTCGATCGGCTCCGGCCGAAACTGGGACGGAATCGGTTGCCCCTAGTAGGAACCGTCCCTAGGTCACTGTTCTTCCGGAACTGCGCGTTGTTGGAGCTGGACGACGCTTTCCGCGTTTTCCGCGATGTCACGCTCATCATGTCGAAGTTGTCGGCATCGATCACGGGCGTGGCTGGGCCAGGAATAGCAGGGTCAAAGTAGTCGTCGTCTTCGTCTTCGTCGTCGTACACACCAATGCCGCCGTTGCGCACGGACGCAGGGCCACGGCGCGGCGCCGGAGGCGCAGTACGGCGTAACCGCATCTCCTGCTCACGAAGGGCGAGCTCGCGTTGACGGATCGCCAGCTCCCGCTCGCGCAGGGCCATGTCCGGATCAGAAGGATATGATGCCGGGCCCCCTTCAGGGATGTCGTCGTACATAACCAAATGGCTAAACTCCTCCAGATCAGCACCCTCCATGGAGCCGCGCCTGGATGGCTGCCGCGTCTGGGGAGCACCGTTTGGCGGTCGCGCGAACCCATTGGGACCGCCGCCGTTCATAGGCGGACGCCGCCCAGGAGGACCGACTTGCGCCGAATTCCGCGGCCGCGCACGGCCCATGCCATTCACGCCATTAGGCATGCCACCCGGAGCTCCATTCGACATCGGCATGCCGTTTGACATAATCCGGCCGCCCATGCTCTGCGACGATGCGCGCGGCGGCAGAGCGCCGTTGGGATTGGGCGAGTTAGGCGACCGGCCCATGGCGTCACCCTTTGGCCGGGTCAGGTTGACCGTGTTGAGGTTGTGGAGGATTGCGTAGAGGGATTGGATGCGCGGAACAGCAACTCCGGATTCTTGTGCCAGTCGGATCGGCGAGCCAAGAAACGTCTCGACTTCCATGGGACGTCTGGCGATGTAATCCTGCCACATGACGCTCTCGCCAATATCGGCCTTCGTCATTTCGGTGATGGTCTGCTCTTTGAAGTCCGAAGGAAACCGGCAACCTTGCGTCGCGGCCAAGGCGAGCAGCTCATCAAGCACGCCCGTGATCAATTGCCGTACGCCGACTTTTTCGATCAAGGCGGTGTGGTTGGGGGTTTCGAAGATGACACTGGCTGGGTGGAACGCAATCGGACTAGGAACGGAGGTATATGTTAGATCAGGTCATGTGTTCCTGTGACAGGAGCAAAACGTACCCAATCAGCCTTTCATACTGCTGTTGGCGAATGTTGGGCGACACTTTGCAGTCGACCTGGCCGGACCTCAATGTCATAGCCAGAGCTTGCGCCATGTCTTCCCGAATGGCCTGTGGAATCCGCTCGTTGTTGCTGCTCGTAGGGCCAACCCATATTTCTGCGGAACCCTTGTGCTCGAAGTCGCTAGCACCAAGTTGGACAACCTCTGCCTTGGAAACGAGAGACAAAACGACGTTTGTCGGAAACCGCTCCTCTATAGCGGCCTCGATTCCCAAAGCATGGGTGGTATTAACAAGGATACAGGTGTGCTGGGGCGTAACAACAGCGTCGATGATCGAAGCGAGGTCGTAAACGTCGGGGAGCGCCTTGATGCAGAGTATGACATAGTCAAAGGCACCGTCTCGGCGTGTTGCGGCATCTTCGGGGGACCGGACGACTAATCGAAGGTCAGTGATGCTCGGGAACTTAAACATCGGGAGGCGCACAAAGCGCCCGGAAAACCCGCGTCTTACCGTGTCGGGGCTTAAAGCGCTCATTTCCAAATGTTGAGGATCTGTTGCGGTAGAACGATCAGTTTTCTGTGTCGCACACAAGACGCCCGGGAGCGGCGATAGGAGGCAGAACAATGTGCCGGCGGAGTTGGAACTGACTTGAAAGAGATGCCATATTGGGCGACCTGGTCGAAGCCAGTCTTCCACACGAGGGTCACATCGCAGGCGTTTGTGGCCTGAAGGCGCCAGGACAGGAAGGCCGACACCGCATTGCCTCCCACTGCGACGACGTTCATTAGTTCTAAATTTTCTTCCATGGCGGCCATGGGTAAAGTGAAACGACAAGACAAAGAAGGGCAGGACGACGGCTATTAAGAAGACATGTAGGGTGAAAAACGTGCGGGTAAATGCGAAAAATCTCGCGAAAAAAAAGTGAAGGATAAAAAATCGAAAGGAAGTAGAACAAAAGAATGCGATAAAGAAGAGAAGAAAAAAAGAAGAAATGCGACAAGAAGTAAACAGCCGAACGGTGAAAATAACGAGTGTAGTTGAAGAGATCGAGGGAGAGGGGGGAGAGGGAGAAACGCGAAAAGAACCCAAGACAAGAACAGGAACGATAGTCAATGCAGGGAAAAAAGAGACCAGGCAGAAAGAGAAGGCTTGGTGGGCGGAGGGCGATGACAGCGTCATGTGGTGGACCCCCGGCGGTATTGGGAGGGGGGGCCAATTCGTCCGTAGCGTAATCTAGCGGAGTCCAAAAGGGCAAACAATATCTGACAGAAGGGCAGGAGAACCGCTGGCTGGTATGAAAGGGGGTCGGGAAGTGGTTGAAACCCGAGAGGGGAAAAAAAAAAATAGCAAAAAAAAAACAAGAATGCGGGACTTACCTAGAAGGACTTTAAGCCGTGGGCGGCTCATGGTGTAGACGAGCGACCTGACGGGCGCGACGGTGTCTTCTGGCCTCGACGGGGTAGCAGCTGTGGGCAGAGAGGCTGTGTGGATGGCCGCGCGGGAGGCCCAGCGACAGCCGAATGGACTTGCAGAGCTGAAAAAATCGGGTTAGTTTGAAAAGCAGAGACAGGGCCTGGCCACACCCCGGACTGGTCGCCAAGCCAAGCCGAATTTCGACGACGCGGCGGTTTCGTGGGGCGATAGGACGGACAGACAGGCGTTTGACTGCGCACGCGGCTACGTCTCACAGTGGAGGTTCTGCGCGATCCGAATTGTTCTCGTATGCGCTCGCCCGTTCTCGTGCTCATGTGGCTCCTGTCTTTCTTTCCCGCACGACGTCCACAGACTTTGCCGTAACCGGTTCACTCAACTGCGGAAGATACTTACTAGCAAGATGCTCCGTATGCGTAGCGTACTCCGTAGATCGACTGCGGCGAAAGTCGAAAAAATTTAAGCGGAGCTAGTTGGAATGCAAGCAGGGTTCAATCGACCCATGCGGTTTCGTTTCTTGTCTTTTTTTTTAAACTCGTTTCTTTGGTGTGTTCGTCGGCTTCCGGTATCGTGCGGGCGGAGTCCTGCGTATCTTAACTTGCGTCCTGGTACCGCGAGTAGTCGGTCGATCGAGAGGATGGGCGCCAGGGGATTCGAGGCCTAGACATTTTGTTAGTGCGGTCAGCAGAGACGCGTAAGGTAAGTACACCTGTACGCACGTTGCACGCCAGAGGTACGCGGGCGCCACACCAGAAAACGTAAAGTCTCCGGGAAAGCCGGACTCGCATGGTGTGAACTTGGCTTCCCTAGTGGGAGAGGTGTGCGCTGGGGAAGGGTCTGCGGAATATACATACCTGTAGCTTGTCGTGTAACGAGGAAAGTCAGGGAGCTTCTCCTTCCGTCAAGCTTCAATCTTAAAAGACGGGAAATTTGAGTATCCGTATCTTACTTTGAAGAATTGGCTTGTTTCGGGATAACAGGAAAACAGGGGGGGGGGGGGGGGGTGAAAAATCGATTGACTTTGGTGGTGGTCTCAACAGCCTCCACACGCCATAGTAGAGAAGGGTGTTTGTTGAGGCGGCCTGGCCGGTCTTGGCGCCTTGGTTCTGCGGCGAGCTTGGTGTTGGCGTGTAGCTGAAACCGGGAAGGAGAGAAAATAGTATATGTATGTGGACGCGCGGTGCTTTCGATTCGTCTTCGTTTCTGTTTCGCTTGGTAGGACGCGTTCTGGGAGATGTCGGTAGACAGGAAAACGTCGACGCGATGATGCAGCAATGAGGCAGGCGGCGAAAGATAAAGAATGACGAAGGGAGCGACAGAGTGGGCGAAGGAGAGAAACGAGCGGGCTCAGTCGGGAACGAAAGCAGAGAGGAAAGGAGAGCGAGAATGGGAAGTGAGGAGGACAGGAGAAGAGACAGGCTCAGAGGGGAAGGAGAGGACGGACGGGACGGACAGGCAACACACACGTCAGGCAATGATGGATGGCAGGTAAGCAAAGCAGTGCCTGGGGCCGTTGCGTTGTTCCTTCCCTGTTTTCCCGTTCGTCCCCTTACTCGTATTTCTTTTTCCTGGCCAGAACATCCTTATCGGGACAGAGGCCGATGCTGCCTTGTGGGAGAGATACGCATGCAACGGTATCTTACTCATAACATTGCGGCGGTTTGCGCGTACGAGTGCTCGTACGCTGTATCTTATGGGTCTCGATGCGACGACGAGGAGCACACAAGGCAGGAGCGAACGAAGCGGATACAATTGGGGCGTAGACGGGCAGAAAGAGCCCAAAAGGCAGGTGCCCGGTCCGGTACGGCAGAGCAGGAACGCGAGGGCGGCTCCTTCCTGCCCAATGAGTCGAGTCGACGACACCGCGATGCCATGGCTTGGGCATGTGAGAGTACGGTATCTTACGTATCTTACGGTGATACCTGACAGGCATACGCGAGAACACAGTATCTTCCCACATATCTTACAGTGGGTGCACGTTGCATGGGGATGGGTCGACGGTGGGTTTGGGTGGAACACGGGGAGGCAAAAAGCAGGCGCAGCGACGTTTGTCATGAAAAAGGAGAAGGGGTCAAATAAATCGAAAAACAAATGCAGGAAAATGGCAACTGCGAACGAAACACGAGCGGTCTTGCCGTCTCCGCGCAGTGTCTTTCCTTGTACATCCCGTGTATATGTAAGCATGAAATCCCACGACACATCGCACAATGTGCGACCGTGTTGGGTGAGTCGACGCCCTCGATCGACGCCCGGCGTTCGACGGCCTCTTGCCGGCGCCGAGGCGGCAGAAACCGACGGAACGGCCGCACCATGAAAGTACCAGCCACACCGCAAAGCAGTCGTAATCCTCGTACACCAACCAGACGAACTCCTGTGACTGCGAATACGATAATCCAGGTGGACCGTCCAAGACGCTGGGTCCCGGGAGATGTCCAGCGCACGTGCGTCTTTTCAAGTATCTTACTCCGTATCATACGAGGTCCGCATATGAAGAGTTGCCCAAAAATAACCCACCGTCCCCCTTTTTGCTGCGTCCGGGTACGGCGGCAACGCGACAATAGACAGGGGGGGGGGGGGGGGGGGGGTTCGTTCAGGCGTTCAGACGACGAGATCCAGATCGTACAAGGCGGGTACGGATGAGGAGGTCGGCCGACAAAGGGCACTCCACTGACTGCTACTCGTAGAATTTCTTTTGCTTCTTTTCCCCTTTTTTCTTTTGTTCTTTTTCGTTTAGGCCGGTTTTATTTTGCCTGTTTCTTTTTTTTTTTTTACCCTCTGGTTTCCTTTTTCTTCCCATAATTTTCCTTTGTTTCCTGCGCGCCAAGACACGGCCGGCGGAAAAACCGGATATGTGTGCACTTTTTCGTAGACGTGCCGCGTTCCTTTCCTAGACATTGGCCGTCCTGTTCGTTCGTATTCGCATGGAAAGTATTGCATAGTTTTTCATGTAAGATCTCTTTTTCGGTCCCCAACTGCGTCGTGCACGAGCTGTATGTAGGCAGTGGGAAAGCTGAAGGAAATCAAAAGAAGAAGAAAAAAGAAAAAAAAAAGAAATCACAAATGGAAAAATGATAAATCAAATGAAAAAAATCAAGAGAATCAATATAATAATGAAATTAAAACGATCAATAGAGAGACATCACTCTGCCCGAAGGCAATCAATACAAAACCATATAAGCTTACTGCGTCGTACTCATTTGCTTTTCCTAATGCAGCCGTTCTTGGATACACAAAAGCACCCTCTGATACACAGAGCCCGACCCGCCGATGTAGAAGCCGACCCGCCTCTCCGGATCGTCCCTCCCGGGCGTCCCCATCCCTCTCCCACCACGCCGCCTTATGCCGCCGCCAGCAGCTGCCGCTGGATCCGCGCGCACTGCCGGAAGTCCAGGCGCACCTGGCTGTCGGGCATGTGCTGGCCGCTGGCAATGCACAGCACCGTCATGTTCTCGTCGTAGCGCAGGCCGGGCAGCAGCTTGGGCGTGATCAGGAAGTACTGGCTCGTGTGCTCGTGGCAGGCAATTTCCACCATGCGCTCGTGCACCATGCGCTCGTTGCGCGGATCCATGCCCTGGTTGATCTCGTCGACGACGCGGAACGGCGCCTGCGCCATGCCCTGCAGGGCCATGAGATAGAAGATGGTGCTGACCGCGCGCTCGCCGCCGGACTGCCGGTGCTGGTCCAAGCGCTGAAGGTCCTCGTTTTCGCTGGGGGTCAGTAGGGACAAGAGAGAACAAGAGAAAGAGAGAAAGAGACAAAGAGGAAAAGAGGAAAAGACCTACCGAAACTTGACCCGAATCTCAATCGCCCACTTGTCAAAGTCCTCGTCCTTGTGCACGCTGACCTCGCCCGCGCAACTGATCTGCTCAAAGTTGTAGCTGAACGCGTCGTTGATCTGCCCAAACAGCGCGTCCACCCGCGGCTCCCACCGCCGCCGCACGGCCTCCGCCTGCGCCGCCCCGTCGGCCGCCGTGCGTGCCTGCGCCGCCATCTGCGCCCGCAGCTGCTCGATCTCCTGCCCGCGCCGTCGGAACGCCTCCAGCACCGCCGGATCGACCTCCCGTGTGAGCTCCAGCTTTGCCCGCTCGGCCGCCAGCTCGTTGTCCAGCTCCTCCATCGTCTTGTTGCGCGTCATGTCGTGCATCTCTTCGTCCGACAGCCGCGGCCGCCCGGCGCCGCCGCCACCGGCTG
>PCDN01000006.1:461947-472890 GCA_002778105.1 Ceratocystiopsis brevicomis
CCCCCCCCCCTCCGGCTCGGACCCAAGTCGCATCGACGCGGTAGCCAGCCTGTCTCTGGCAGTGTTGCACAGTAGGTTCCAACAGGCAAAAGAAAAAAAAAAAGAAAAAAAGAAAAAATTCTCGTATTCATTCCGTACAACCCCCCCAAAAACCCCTAAAAAAAGGAAATCGTCCCAGCCCGTCTTCCAGCTTCATTCAGCCCCGCCCCCACGGCCGAGACATCGGACAGTCACTCTCCGTTTTGCGCCAGGCCCATCTCCGGGTGTTGTACAAACAAACAGTCCCCCCCCCCCCTCACCCTCACAGCTTCGCCGCCGGCCGCGCGCTGCCCACCGTCGTAATCTCGTCGTACAGCAGCGTCGTCAGGAAGTCGGCATAGTCCTCGCCCGTGACCTGCGTGGCAAAGTACTGCGCCGCCTGCTGGTACTTGTGCCCCGGCGGCGCCTTGCGCCCCAGCTCGGCCGCCTGCTCCTGCAGCAGCTGCAGCGCGTACGCCTTGTCCACGCGCCGGCCCTCGGCCGTCGTCACGCCGTGCCGCACCCACTGCCACAGCTGGCTGCGCGACACCTCGGCCGTCGCCGCGTCCTCCATCAGGTAGTTGATCGGCACGCAGCCCACGCCGCGCACCCACGCCTCCATGTAGCCGAGCCCAATCGACAGGTTCTTGCGGATGCCCGCCTCCGTCACCTGCCCGCCCGTGACGTGCGTGTTGAGCAGGTCGTGCGCCGTCACCCGCACGTCCTCGCGCCGCACAAACAGCTGGTTTGGCGTGGGCATGTGCTTGTCAAACACCTCCAGCGCGATGCCCGCCAGCGCCGGGTGCGCCACCCACGTGCCGTCGTGCCCGGCCAGCGCCTCGCGCAGCTTGTCCGCCCGCACGCCCGCCATCGCCTTCTCGTTGGCCGCCGGGTCGTCCTTGATCGGGATCTGCGCCGCCATGCCGCCCATCGCGTGCACGCCGCGCCGGTGGCACGTCTGGATCAGCAGCTTGACGTACGCATCCATAAACGGCACCGTCATCGTCACCGCCGCCCGGTCCGGCAGCACAAACTGCGGCAGCTGCCGCAGCTTCTTGATCGTCGAGAAGATGTAGTCCCACCGCCCGCAGTTGAGCCCCGAGCTGTGGTCGCGCAGCTCGTAGATGATCTCCTCCATCTCAAACGCCGCCAGGATCGTCTCGATCAGCACCGTGCCGCGGATCGTGCCGCGCGGCAGCCCGACGAAGTCCTGGGCCAGGTTGAACACGTCGTTCCACAGCCGCGCCTCCAGGTGCGACTCCATCTTGGGCAGGTAAAAGTACGGGCCGTAGCCCTGGGCCAGGTACTCGCGCGCGTTGTGGAAAAAGTACAGGCCAAAGTCGAACAGCGAGCCCGAGATCGGCTCGCCGTCCACCGTCACGTGCTTCTCAACCAGGTGCCAGCCACGCGGCCGCACGATCAGCGTCGGCAGCTTGCGGTCGGTGCGCAGCTTGTACTCTTTGGAGCCCTGCTTGAAGTCGATCTGGCGGCGGACGGCGTCGTACAGGTTGACCTGGCCGTTGATCATGTTGTCCCAGGTGGGGGCGCTCGAGTCTTTTTGAGGCACACAGCGTTAGCAGCCGCAAACGGGGCCTTGACCAGACAAGGGGAAGGACACAAAAGAGGAGGAGCAAAGGACAAACCCTCAAAATCCGCCATGTACGTGTACACGTTGGCGTTGAGTGCGTTCACCACCATCTTGCGGTCCGTCGGACCGGTGATCTCGACACGCCGGTCCACCAGCCCGGGCGCCGGCGGCGCGCCCTTCCATTCCGGGTTCTCGCGGATGTGCTTGGTCTCGGGCAGGAAGTCGGGCAGGATGCCGCGGTCCAGCTGTGCCTGCCGTGCCACGCGCGCCTCCAGCAGCGACTTGCGCGTGCCGTTGAACGAGCGGTGCAGCAGCGCCAAGAACGAGAGCGCCTTGGGCGTCAGGATCTTGCGGTGCTCGTCCTTGACGGCGCCGAGGACGTTGACGCCCTCGAGGATGCTCTCGACCGAGGCCATGGTTGCGAGGATTTGATTGGAAATGGCGAGGAAAAGAAAAGGGGAGAGAAGCGATCAACCAGACGCAATAGGATGAAAGATCAATCAACAGAACATCGAACAGACTAGTAGAACAGATCAAGAGGATGGAGAACAAAAGATCAGAATAGAAAAAAAAAACCAAAAAAAGAAAATCAGACAAAACAAACAAAACAGACAACAGGACCGACTGATATATCTGGTCGGACGACGGGAGGTCATCCTCGGTGGCAACGGTGGCTTGTGATCGGTGTGGGGATTCGCCCCACCGACCGCCTGCCTGTATGCGGCTTGCATCGCTCTCGCTACGGAGCAGGAGCGACACGGAGCACCCAGAATTACTGCTTCTGGGAAGCGCAGCGCAGCGCCGGCCGGCGCCATAACGTCACCGGCGCCGAGCTTCCGTGGGTTCTTACCCGTTTGGGTACTATTGCCGAAAAGGGGTTAGCGCGGTAGGGCTCCTCTCCTCGCCGCGGTTCTGCGGTTCTGCTGTGGCAACTGGGCCCTGTCTCACCAACCGACATTCCGGTCGGCTGCCAGCGGCCGCAGGCGGGCTCCGCTTTGCCGAAGTCTCGTAGAGGAGCCGAGGCGAAGAAAAGAGAATACGGGGTACGGGGTAAGCAAAGATACGGGGTAGGCAAAACCTTCTAAACGACGGAAAAAAAAAAAAAAAAAAAAAAAAAGTCTTGCTCAAACAGATCTATCATGCTTTGTACGGCGACGGCCCAATCATCAGCTCCGGGCGCACCAGCTCGTCAAACTCGGCCTCCGTCAGGGCGTTGAGCTCGAGCGCACTCTGCTTGAGCGTCAGGCCCTTCTTGTGCGCGTTCTTGGCCACCTTGCTGGCCATGTCGTAGCCGATCTTGGGGTTGAGGCAGGTGACGAGCATGAGACTGGGATGTTAGCGGGGGGATCTTCAGGTTGGGGAAGGAAAGGGAAAGAAAAGGAAAGGAAAACAAGGCACGTACGACTCCTTCATGATGCTGCTGATCTTCTCCTCGTTGGCCTCCAGCCCGGCCACCAGGTTCTTCTCAAACGACCGCATGCCGTCCGCCAGCAGCCGCGCGCTGTGCAGCACGTTGCGGATGATCAGCGGCTTGTACACGTTGAGCTCAAACTGCCCGTTCATGCCGCCAATCGTCGTGGCCACGTGGTTGCCCATGACCTGCGCGCACACCATGGTCAGCGCCTCGCACTGCGTCGGGTTCACCTTGCCCGGCATGATGCTGCTGCCCGGCTCGTTCTCCGGCAGTCGCAGCTCGCCCAGGCCGCAGCGCGGGCCGCTGCCCAGGTACCGCACGTCCTGCGCAATCTTGGTGAGCGAGGTCGCCAGCGTGTTGAGGCAGCCCGACGCCTGCACCAGCGCGTCGTGCGCCGCCAGCGCCTCGAACTTGTTGGGCGCCGTCTCAAAGTGCGTGCCCGTCATGCGGCTGACCTCGGCCGCAATGTCCTCGGCAAAGCCCTGGAACGTGTTGATGCCCGTGCCCACCGCCGTGCCGCCCTGCGCCAGCTGCCGCAGCGCCGGCAGCGCCGACGCCACCCGCGCCGCCCCGTACTCCAGCTGCGCCACGTAGCCCGAGAACTCCTGCGCCAGCGTCAGCGGCGTCGCGTCCTGCAGGTGCGTGCGCCCAATCTTGATGATCCCCCGCGCCGCGAACGCGTCCACCTTGGCCTGCAGCGCCGCCTGCAGGCTGCGCAGCGCCGGCAGCAGCTCGCCCTCCAGCTCCAGCACCGCCGCAATGTGCATCACCGTCGGGAACGTGTCGTTGGACGACGCGCTGCGGTTCACGTGGTCGTTGGGGTGCACCGGCTTCTTGCTGCCCTTGACGCCGCCCAGGATCTCAATCGCCCGGTTCGAGATCACCTCGTTGGCGTTCATGTTCGACTGCGTGCCCGAGCCCGTCTGCCACACCACCAGCGGGAAGTGGTCCACCAGCTTGAGGTCCGCCACCTCCTGCGCCGCCTGCTGGATGGCCTTGCCGATTTTGGGGTCTTGTCATTCCTTTCTTTAGCATTCTCTTTTTTTTTTTGTTTTTGTCGTTTCCTCTTCCTTCTCCCCGGCACTCACCCAATCCGTATTTCATGTTCACCGTCGCCGCCGCCCCCTTCAGAATGCCAAACGCCCGCACAATCGGCGGCGGCATCCGGTCCTGCGGCTGGTTGATCCGGAAGTTCTCCAGCGACCGCTCCGTCTGCGCCCCCCAGTACTTGTCTGCCGGCACCTGGACCTCGCCAAAGGCATCGCTCTCCGTCCGCGTCGCGCCCGCGTCCGTCGACATTCTGATGGCACTGGCGTGGAAGCTCTTCGCGTTGGAAAAGGAAGTCGGGAATCGCGGCTGCTGCTGCTGCTGCTGCTGCTGCTGCGGCTGCGTCGTCGATTGGTACAGGGTTGAGGACGCACACGTGCTGCGCAGCGCCGCGCCGTTGCAAAGACTGCTCAAACCCCTCGGTCCAGCGCGTAGTAAGCCTCGGCGGGTAGCGGTGCCCTGCACGCTTCGCAGCATCTTGTGACTTTGGGGGGGAACGGAGGGGCCAAAAAAAGGAGGGGAAGTCTGCTTTTCGAGTTAAGTCCGTCCGGGCGGAGCGAGCTCAAATTGTCCTTTATCGGTCTTTTTTGTTTTCTTGTCTTTCAAGTCGCAAGCAAGAATTAAAGGAGAGAAAAAGCCGGAAAAATTCCCGGGCCAAAAAACGGAAGCCCGGAAAGGCCCCCCCCCCCCCGTTTCTCCCCCCCCGAAATTGGCCCTACCACTGCCGCAGAAGCTCAAGGAAACAAAGCTCATAGAACATCCAAAACCCCCCCACATAGCCCCCTACAGCCGAACTGTCAACCCGCCTTCCACTCTCCCGAAGCCTTCCGACAACCCACCAATCGATCCCACCAAAACGCGTCACGTGGATCGGAAACACCTCGAAAGAACGAGGACGAGAGTGTTCTTTTCTTCTTCTTCGAGTACGACACAGCGGCTGCATCGTACAACAGCTAGCTATGTGGACCTATCTACCATTATTGCGCCAAAACAATCTCGTCACAGCCACCCACCCCCCAAGCAAGCACCACGACCGTTTTGCCAGCCTCCATCCGCACAGCTTTCTTTCTTTTACCAGGCAGGTGCACCAGCGCCATCGTCCCAGCCATTGCTGCCAGCAGTCCCTCCATTGCCATTGTTCTCCGTAGCATCTGCGGCGCCGTCGCCGCCCCAGCCATCGTCGCCGCTGCCACCATTGGCGTCGGGACCCCAGCCATCGTCACCTCCGGCGTCGCCCGCCTGAGAGCCCTCGTAGTCCGAATCGGCCTCAAACTTCAAGTTCTCCCGTGCCTCGCCCTCCGGAATGTACTGCTCCAGGAAATCGGGGATCTCCTGGTTGGTCTCAAGGAGGGTGCGGGTTAGCACACTGGCAAGGGGCTCGTCGCGTTCCGAGTAAAAGGACGTGGCGAGACCGCGGTGGCCGATACGGCCCGTACGTCCTGTGGCATGTCAGTACAGACAATGAGATGGAGACACAAAAACCGAAACATACCAATGCGGTGTACGTATTCCTCGATGCCGCCATGGTCGATGCTCGGCAAATCGTAGTTGACCACATGGTTGACGTTGTGGACGTCAATACCACGGGCGGCCACGCCTGTGGAAATGAGAATCGGGCACTCGCCGCTGCGGAAGGCACGCATGGCGTCCTCGCGTTCCATCTGCGTACGGCCAGAGTGGATGGACGTGCAGGGCAGGCCGAGGTTGTACAGGAAATCATCCAGCTCATCAGCCGTCTGCTTCCGGTTGACAAAAATAATGGTCCGGCCTGGCGGGATCGAGTTGAGGAGCTCAACGGTAGCACGCCGTTTGTTCTCGGGCTCCATGAGCGAGACGACCTGCTGGATGTTGCCGTGCGTGCTGCCAGCCCGGCCAACCCGGAAATGGATATGGTTGTTGGCGAGATATTCCTTGGCCAGGTCACGGAGACGCTTGGGGAACGTCGCGGAGAACATCATGTACTTGATGTTGCCATCCTCCTGGTCTGTTGACGTCAGTACAAGAATGCCATATGGGGTGTCTGCAAATGGGTCCGGATCTGAAAGGGACATACCACCACCCGACAGGATTTTCGTGAGATCGTCACCCCAGTCCTCCTGGAGCATCTCGTCGGCCTCGTCGAGAACAATGTACTTGACTCTGCGCAGGGAGAGGTTGTTGGGGCGGTTCATGATGTCGATGAGCCGACCGGGGCTGGCGATGAGGAGATCACAGCCACGGCTGAGCTGCTCCAGCTGACCACGGATCGGACCGCCACCGTAGATGACACAGGGACGAAGCATGGTGCGGTAGCAAAACTTGCGAGCCTCGTTGAAGATCTGGATGCCGAGTTCGCGGCTGGGGGCGACGATGAGAACCAGGGGTTCGGCACGCACAATCGGGTCAAGGCCTGGCTGGTAGGTTGCCGGATTGGGGCGCGGGGCAGCAAGCTTCTTGGCTTTTCCCATGAGATTGTTCAGGATAGGAATGAGGTAGGCAGCCGTTTTGCCGGAACCTGAGAAGGACATGTCAAACGTTGTACCTTTTTTTCTTTTTCTTTTCCTTTCTTCTTCTTCTGTATCACGGGCAGGTGCTACATACCAGTTTGGGCAATTCCCATGACATCGAAACCCTGGATGATGGCCGGCAGGCTGTACATCTGGATCGGGGTGGGAACGCCGTAGCCGGCCAGTTCGACATTGCGACGCATGACGGGGTGAAGTCCGGCATGGTCGAAGTACTCGATAGGCTCGATGCGTACTTCGCCTTCCTGACGAACGCTGATCTCCGTAAGTCTAGGTGTATTAGTACTGGTGACAGAAGGTAAGCAAGAAACACCCAACATACGTGGAAAAGTCAATGCCGGTACCGGAGCGCTTTTCCGGGTCCCCAAACAGCTCGAGCTCGAGCTCGGCGGACTCTGGCCCGACGTCGCCCGCCTCGCCGTCCCATTCGTAGATACGGGCATTGTTGGCCCAGTCTCTTTGGGCCTTGGGCGCCTCGGGGTCAAACATGTCGTAGTTGTAGGGCTTCCCCTCAACCCAACCGCGTTCCTTGATCTTCTGGCGCTCCGGCTCGTATTCGGGGTACAGCTCGGGCTTGACGGCGACGTCGAAACCGTGACCGTTCTCGCCAGTTGGCTGCATCATGGTGCCGGCATCGGCTGGGGCACCGTTGGCTATCGGCTCAGCAGCCGGGGCGCCGTCGCCTTCCCAGGCGCCCGGCTGGACGCCTGGACCGACTCCCTCGCTCCACGGCGGTGCAGGCATGGTTCTGGTGCAAGTAGCCTGGGAGCGGTTCTAGGTACTGTTCTGCCTGTGATAACACGAGGCAAACACACTGCACTGGCCTTGTTAGGGTTGTGTGAATCGTGGCTGTTGGGGAGAAAGAATGCTTGAGGAAATTTTGAAAATATGAAGAAGAACAACGAGAAGATGGCAAGAAATAAACAGCAGACGGCTTAGATGTTCATCGGAATGTATGTGCATTAAGATCGATCGACGAAGTGAATTCCCTGTACAGAGAAGATTCATGACGAAGGCAGACTTTTTTCACTTCTTTCTCTGCCTTTCCCGAGAAAAAGGAAGAGTAGAGAAGAAATTTATTTCAAACGAACAAATGGAGTGAAGTGAAAGCCAAACAAACAGAAATGCAAACAAACCTTGTGTGTTCTCTTCTCTTCGTGATGGACGCCCGAAGCCAAAAAGAGGAAGAGAGGATGGCCAAAAAAAAAAAAAGAAAGAAAAAGAAAAAAAGAGGAGAAGAAGAAGAAGAAGAAAGGCGATGCGTGAGAGAAAAAAAATAGGAAGAGAAGAGGAGAAGGCGCGAGGTGAGGGCAGGCACTCTCGTGCGTGACACAGAAACGGAAGGAAGGATCGTGGTGGTTGCCGCGGAAGGCAGACCCAAACAGTCCTTCGTACCGTTTCTGCTCTACAGAGGGCAGGAGGTACTTGACGGGCGCCTCGCCCGACCGCGAACGAGGCAGGAGCATCCGGGAGCGCCTTCCCAAGGCGGGTTTGCTGGGCGACAAGACGCGTGGAGAGCAAAACACACCCACAAACCCACCAGGCGGCTGGTCAGACCGTGGGACGAAAGGCTGCAGAAGGGGCAGCTGAATCAGCGTTGCCAGGCAAAAGAGAGAAAGAGAGAAAAAAAGAAAAAAAAGAGAAAAAAAGGAGATGTAGAGAAAAGACCAACAGAGAAACCCAAACGAAAGCYCCCCCCCCCTTCCAAAAAAAAAAAACGCCAGAAACCACAGATGTTCAGGAGACAAGAGAGAACGATCACCATCGCGCCACCTCCTCTTCGACGTAGTCCTCCATCCCCCCCCGCAGCACGTCCGCCAGAGCTGCCGCCGCACGCCCTGCCGCTCCGCCCTCCCGTCGCGCGTCCTCGACGCCGCGCTGGACGGCCGCCAGCCAGCGGCGGGCAAAGACGCGCTGGCGGTCCTGGCGGTCGGCGTACATCTCGCTGTCCTCGTCGCGCGGTGCGCCAAACAGGTTGAGGTGGCCAAACGGGCTCGAGGCCGTGGCCGTGGCCGTGGCCGTGGCCGCCGCCGTCGGCCGCCGGTACAGACTGTCCCAGAAGGCCTGCGGGTTGTAGGGCCCCGGCGGCGGCTCGTGGCGGAGGCCGATGGCGAGGAACGTGGCCAGGACGGCCATCTGACGCGCAAAGACTTGGCCGCTGCTGTTGCTGCGGGTGCCGCTTTTGGACGAGGAGGCCGCCGCAGACGTCTTGGGGGCCGAGGTCCAACCCGCGCCTCCCGCGCCCGTCCCGCCGCCCGTCCCGCCGCTCGCTGCCCAGCCCATCATCGCGCCGAACCCGTTGAGGGTCTTGAGCCAGCCGCCCGGACAGGCGACCAGCTCGTCGCCGGCAACGTCCAGCAGCCACTCGAGCACGGCCAGGGCGTCGTCGCGCACGGCAGACGACAGATGCGTGATGCCGGCACGCACATACAGCAAGATGCGGCCGGCGGCGGGCCGGACCTCGGCCGGCGGCAGGGCGCGGAACAGCTTGAGCAGCTGGGCACGGACGGGGCCGGCCGGGTCGGAGACGAGCGGCAGCAGCTTGGCCAGGATGCCGGCCGTGCCGACGGCGGCAACGCCGTCCGACGCCAGGTGGTTTGTCAGGTACGCGAGCGCATCGCGGCGCTGGCTGTCGGAGCGGGCGGTGGCGGCCAGCGACAGGTTGTGGCGAAACTGAACGGCGCGGTCGGGGGCGGACTCGGAGAGAGACTGCTTGGTGACCACGATGGCTGGGGGGGGGTGTCAGGGCCTGCGTAGGAATGGAAGAATAGACTGAGAAGACTTGGTCGGCCACTCACCCTTTGACCGGAAGCTCGTGTCGGTAAAGTTGTCTGGCTTGGCCCGGCCCTTGCCGACCTTCAGCTTGGGCTTCTGGAAGTCCTTCTGCTTCTCCTTCTTCTTCCGTGTACTGGATCCCATCGCGGCTGTGCGGGCATGGCGGTATACAGAGGTGCCGAAGGCCCCCCTCCTCCCCCAAGAGACGTCCCAAAACGAGAAGAAATCGCTTTTTTGGCGGTCAGGAACGGCAGAATTCGCAGGCGGGGACTGCCCCCGGCGCGCCGGCGCGCGCTGCAGCAGCCAGCAAGCAGCTGGCTCGACCGGTATTAGCGCAGCCGCGCTGGCGAAACGCGGGCGCCACAGCGATTGTCGAGCACGACGAGACGGCCATGAACGCCCGTCCCAAACAGAACGCGACGCACCCCAGAGCAGCACTCGAACGGACATAGGCGTGTCACAGAGACTTTATTGCACCTCCCCCACGCCATCATGTCGGGCGTCGAAGACGGGCTGGTGAGTCCTCGTCCTCGTCCTCCCCTCGTATCTGACGCTGACCCCCCCCCCCCAGACCGCCCCCGGCTCCGTCTTCGAAGACACCCTCGGCCGCCTCGCCAAAAAGTCCGGCGTCAAGGCCACTCTCCTGCTCGACCGCGCCACCGGCGCCATCCTCAAGATGGAGGGCCAGGTCGCTGCGCTGCGGACGGCCAGCAGCAGTGGCCGGCGGGGGGGCAAGGACAGGAGCGACGACGTCAAGACCGAAAGCACGGCACAAGATGGCGACCAGGGCGTTTTAGACGGAAGCGCTTCGACAACAACCACCACCACCACCATCACCACCGCCGCCGCCGCCGCCGCCGCCGCTGCCGCCGACGAGACCCGCGGCGCCCGCGAGCTGGCCGCCCTCGTCTGGGCCTACGTCAAGACGTCGAGCGACCTGGTCGCGGCCATCGAGACGGAGGTACGGGCCTGTCCTTGCCGTTTCCTCCTCTCCCCTGCTCTTCTCCCCCGCTGACCAACTGCCCAGGACGAACTCAAGCTCCTCCGCCTGCGCACAAAACGCCAGGAGCTCGTCATCGTGCCCGACGCCAAGTACCTCCTAGTTGTCGTCCACGACACGCCGCTTGCCTAGGAGGGCACAAACCGGAGAAAATAGGGAACATGCATGGACCAAAACGACACGACTCTTTCCTGCATTCACACATTGCATAAGCCAGGACACAACAGACATACAAACAGTACAACAGCGCAAAAAAGAAGAAAGAAAAGACAAAAAAAAAAGACAAAAAAAGACAAAAAAAGACAGAAAGAAAAAGAAAAAGAAAGAAAAAAACGTAGAAAAAAACATCCACCCCTTCCCAGACTCCAAGATGAACCCCCCTCCCCCCTCCCCCCCGTCTCTCTCATGTCTCAAACTCAATGATCCGCTCCGTCGGCTCCTCCATCACCCGCACCCGGCTGCCGTCTCGGCCCGTCTTCGCGTCGCCCGGCCCATTGCCGCCGTTCCCGGCCGCGCCGCCCCCGTCCGCCTCGGCGTCCGCGCCCTCCAGCAGATCCAGGTCCGACGAGCGCACGCTGCGCCGCTCCGGGTCTGCCG
>PCDN01000006.1:498984-520597 GCA_002778105.1 Ceratocystiopsis brevicomis
CGCAGCCGCACCGGCGCGTCGTCGTCGTCGTGGTGGCGGTGCGCCGGCACCGGCGGCGCCCAGCACAGCACGCTGTCGGTGTCGAGGAAGGGCAGCAGCTGGTCGATCAGCGCGGCTCGGTCGTCGGCGAACTCGTCACTGCCCAGATCCACCGCCCGCGCCACCAGCGACGTCAGCGGCACCCGGTACGCCTGCGTCGCCTGCCGCACCGTCGCCAGCCCGTCCCACTCGACCGCCAGCGCGTGCGCCAGCAGCCGCTTGGCCCGCGGCAGCCGCAGCACCGCCTTGGTCCGCGGGTGCCGCAGCGGCCGCGCGTCCAGCAGGATGCGCAGCCCGTCCGCCCCCTCGACCACCTGCACCTGCCGGTAGAACCGCTTGCTCCCCGTCTTGCCCGTCTTGCCCGTGCTGCCGCCACCGTCGCCGCCGCCGCAGCCCGCCCCGTCCGCCCGCAGCCGCGCCGCCAGCGCCTGCCGCCGCACAATGCGCGCGGCACGCGCCTCGGCCGCACGGACGTCGTCGTCGTCGTCCATCGCTGCAGGCGGCCGCGGCGGCGGCGCCGCCGCCGCCGTTGCTATACCGAGAGCGGGGCCGACGTCCGCGTGGCGCGCCAGCGTGGCGACCGGGAAACGAATCGACGACGCCGTCGACAGGTGGCGGGCCGTCGTCATCGCCGTCGTCTGTCGCCTTGCCGCTGCAGCCGCGGCCGCTGTGCTGGCCAGCCCAGACCGTGCGAGGCCGGCCGACAAGCGGATGCACGCCATAGACCGCATCGTGTAAGGGGAAAAGTGTCGTTGTCCGTGTGGTTGGTTGCTTGTGAAGCCCGGCGCCGGACAAAACGGCAGAACTCGTTTTTTGCCCACACTAGGAGAGATCCCCACTTTTTGGCTGGCAGCTTCCGCTTCCGCTCCTTCTCGCCTCCCCGAGAATTCATTACTTTAGGGGGACAGTAAATAATACAATTTGTCTAGAATATTATATATAGAAAAGGAGCAAAGAAAAAAGAAAAAAGAAAAAGAAAAAAGAAAAAAAGAAAACCCCGTGCTAAAGAGTGATAATACAATGCGCCAACCCACCACCCAACCCCCCTCCCTAGTCGGCTCTTTTCGAAAAAACGAGGCGGGACGACGTTGCAGCCGCCTCAGTGCATTAGCGTGGACGCCTCAGCGGGNCCCCCCCCTCTCCCCGCAGCCTAGTATGGCGGCCGCGTCAGGTTGCCCAGACTGGCCTCGCCCGCCCGGCTGTCGATGCCCTTGAGCAGGCTCTGCAGGTCCAGCACGCCGCCCGGGCTGTCGTCGCCCAGCACGTCGCCCAGCACGTCACCCGCGCCGCTGCGGCTGCGGATATCGCGCCGCGCTCCGTGGTGGAACCCGGAGGCCGCCTTGTTCGTCGCCTGCGACCCGGGCCGCGAGTGCGCCCCCGGCGCCGCTGCGATCTTGACCGTCGGCAGCGTCGCGTTGCCTGCCACCGCCGACGCATTGGCCTGCTGCGCCTGGTTCTCGCGCAGCAGCGGCGACGGCACCGACGGCACCGGCGGCACCGGCGGCGCCTCTGCCTCCGCCCCCGGCTGCTGCTGCAGGCCCAGCTGGATCGGGCTCAACTGGAGCGGCTCCCGCATCTCGCCCGTCGTCGAGCTCTTCCGGCCGGCCGCGGCAATCGACGGCTTCGCCTCGCCAGTATCGCCTCCCGGCACGGCCGGGCTGAACGACAGATCCGACACCGACATGTCGTAGCTCGTCATGCTGTCCGTGCTCGCATCGTCTCCGTTCTGCTGCCGGCCATCGTGCGCATGCTGCGGCTCGCCCGGCGTTCCCGGCCCAAAGTCCGCCGCGTGCACCGCCGCGCCCGACAGCGCCAGCTTCAGCTGGTCCACCGACGTGACATACCCACCCGCGCCGCCACCGCCCCCGCCACCGCCGGCGCGGCTCCGCCCACCGCCCCGGCTCGACAGGCTGCCCGCCGGCGACCGCGACACGCCGCTACGCGTGCTCGCCTTCCGGAACCGCGTAGCCAGCGGCGGCGCTGCTAGATTGTCGTTGTCGTTGCTGTTTTTGTTGATGCTGCCGTCCCCGTACTGCTTGGCCGTCGCCGTCGCCGCCGCCCGCTGCGCGCTGGCCCGCAGGTTTTGCTGGCTCGCCGAAGACGATACGCCGCTGCCATTAAAGTAGAGGTATCCGTTGTTCGCCAGGCTGCTCGACGCATTGGCCGCCACCAGACGGTTGCGCGCATGGGTCGTGTTGGCATTCGTCGCCAGCGTCGTCGGCCGCGACCCGCTCAGCGACGCCGACTTGCTGCCCGACGCCTGCTGGACCGCCTGCAGCACGCCCTCGCGCGACCAGTCCGCCGCCATCAGCTCGCGGAACGAGGACGGTACCTCGTCGTCATCGTCGCCGTCGCCGTCGCCGTCGCCGTTGTTGTTGTTGTTGTTGCTGTTGCTGCTGCCGCCGCCATTGCCGAGGTAGCTCCCAAACGACGCGCTGAAGCTTCCACCGCCGGGCGACACTGCGGCGCTGGCCGTCGCAGGACGCACCGCGCTCTGCTTGGGGCTCTGCGGCGGCGACGCGGCCGCCTGCAGCATTTCCCGGTACCCCGCGCACACAAAATCAATCATGGCCTCGCGGTCGTCAAACGGCAGCAGCGCCTCGGACTCTATCTCGTGCAGCGGCATGCGTGGCTGCGGCCGCAGCATGCCGGGCGTCCCCACCAGCTCCAGCAGCGGCGGCGGCACGTTGACGCCCTCGACCCAGAAGTGCTTGGTGCGGCGCCGCGTGATCTCGTTATGAATCGCACGGCCCACGCCCGACCCGTCGAACCGGAACTTGTCCACCACTGTCCAAAAGTACCCGTGCACCAGGCTGCCCAGCCGCACCTTTGCCTGGGGAGTTTCCACCTCCTGGATGGCCTCTTGCAGCTGGAAGACCATGGCCAGCCCGTAGCGCACCGCATTGACGCCCAGCGCCTCCACCAGCTTGTGCAGAAGCACGTGCAGCAGCACAATGTCCGTCTCAAACTCCACAAACTGCAGCGCGTTGTCGTAGATCGCCAGGTGCAGCAACGACAGGAAATAGACGCCCCGCCTCCGCGCCGAAGGCTGCTTGCCAGCCCCGGCCACGCTGTACGCCGCCCCACCCACCCCAGCTTCGCCGCGCACCTCTGCACGCGCCTCCGAGCGGAACTCCGCACGCGTTTCCGGCCGACCGCTCGACACCACGCGTTTGGTGGAGGGCGCCGCCACCGCCACCGCTGCCGGTCCGCTCCGCGTCGCAGGCCGGCCACCAAAGCCCGTCGCAGCCGAGGCGGACCAGGCGATGGTGTTCTCGTCGCGGGCGTGCTCGTCTGCGGGCGATGTCTCGCGGTCCAACCAGGTGAGGACGGCATCGACATACGCCTTGCGCACCGGGCCGTCCGGGTCGCGCAGCAGCCACTGCGTCCCCTCCCAAACCTGGATGGGCACGCGGTTGCGTGAGAGCGTCTGGCTGCTGTTGGCCTTGGCCTTGGTCGGGTTGGCCACTAGCAGGATCGCCTTGACAGCGCGCAGGGCAGCCATCTTTGCAACAGGCAGCGAAAAGAGCTGGTCTGTCGACTGCTGCTGCTGCTGCTGCTGCGATGCTTTTTTCGGCGACGCTGCCGGCTCACCACCGCCGTTGGCATCGGCCTCGACGGCGGCTTCATTGGCAGCAGCGCCGTTGTTGCTGTCGGTCTTCTCGCCCGAGGGTGTAGACGTGGGATCGGTGCCGCCGCCGATGCGCAGTGGCGGCTTCAAACGGAACAAGACGGTCGAGACCATGTCGGCAATCTGGTCGGCGTAGTAGACGTGGGTCGCCAGGTCGCCAATGCACTGCTGCAGCCGCACGAGAAGCTCCCGCCGCTTGGACGCGGCAGACGTGACGGACTCGAGCGCTGCGAGCGTCGTGGGCGAGCGCGGGTCGGGTTGGCCGGGCCGCGGACCACTGCTCGCAGCGGCAGCGACGGCCGCGGCAGGGTCGCCCGGCATCTGGACCAAGTTCCGAATGTGCTGGAGAAACCCGAGGAGCACGTCCATGACGCTGAGCCCAATCAGGCTGGCTTCGGACCGCAGCAGGGCGGCAATCATGGTGGCCAGGGCAATGTGCTGGTCGAGGGTCTCGTCGGTCAGCGACGTGCGGGCCAAGGCGTCGGTCAGGGTGATGAGGATAATGTACCGCTCCTGCACGGGCACCCAGCGCAGCAGGATGGTGCAGATGTGGGCGGCCCAGCCGGACTCCTTGCCGGTGTTGGGCGAAACGCTGACGACGACGTCGCCCTGGCGGATGCGGTCATTCACAAACCCGAGCAGGGCCATGGTGGCGTAGTGGATGTGGGAGCGGCTCGGATTGATAAAGACCTGCTTGAGGCACAGCATAGCCAGGACGCCAATGTCCTCCTCGGCCAGGCGGTCGACATCCATGGCGGTGCCGGAGAGGGCAATGGGGTTCGTGTCGCCGGCGGTATCGGCAGTGCGAACGGTGGCAACGCTGTTGCGGCGCTTGAGGATGCGGTCCGAGTCGACCTGCTCCTCCAGCTCGGCGCGATGCAGCAGCACGTCGAGGGCGGCGCGGTTGTCGGGCGTGCACAGGTTCTCGAGGATCATGGGCACCATGGTGTCGTACTTGCGGACGGCAATGGCCGACAGGGCGTCGGAGGCGGCAACGGCGCGGATGCTCTCGAGGCCGGCACTGCGCCAGCGCATGGCGACCGGCTTGCTGGGCTGGACCTTGGTCGGGGCGGCGCGGGTAGAGGCCAGGGCGGCGAACTGGGCAACGACGGCCTCGAACTGGGCCAGGTAGACCTGGTCGGCCAGCAGTGTAGAGGCGTCGTGGTTGGCGCAAAAGGCCTCAAAGGTGGGAATGGTGGACTCGATCATGGTCAGGTCGTTCTGGCGCAGGATGAGGTCGAAGATCTTGACGACGTTGGGTGCAAACAGCGGCAGGTCTTTTGGGTTTTTCTCGATAAGGGCCTCGAGGATCTGGAGGGTCACCTGGACGTTTCTGGGGAGGAGGGCTTGTCAGCGGCTGCACAGAAGATGCACACAGCAAGAGGAGAATGCACCAACGTACCCAATGCGCTGCCGCCAGACATCGCTCGCCGTCTTGCGCTCGAGAAAGCTGCCGACCTTCTGGATCTTAGTCCGGCGAGAGGTGGCGTAGTACAGCAGGTAGCTCAGCTCGCTCGAGTTGGGCTTCACGTCGACGGCGCCCTTGGTCATGCGCGGGTAGCACTTGAGCACCAAGACCTGGTGCTTGGGCCGGCACCGCTGCTGGATGGCGTGCATGGTGGGAGGGGAAGCGTGGCAGGCGAAGGCGTGTGTGGCCCGGCAGCGAGAGAAATCGAGACAGCGGCGGGGGGGGAGGAAGAAGACAAGGACAAGGACAAGGGCATGGGGCGGCCGGCGAGACAAGGGGACAGACAGTAGACGCCGGTGTGCTCTTCGGGGGTGCGCGCGCGGTGCGTCGAGTCAACTGGTCGAGGGTGTACGCATCGGCTTTGGATATGCTAGTCTTGTCTATTCGTATTCGTTCTGGGAAGCTTGTTGCGTCGTGTCGAGGTGGCAGATGCCGCGTCGGAACCGGAATCGAAAGAGAACGTGAGAAAAAAAGAAGGAAAGAGAAGGAGAGCGTCGTATTAAAGAGAAATACCCGGCATCAAAAAAGGAAAAGAGGAAGAAAAAAAGACAGTTCGCAAACAAATGCGAAACGAAACAAAACAAAACAACAAAAAAAAAAGCCCGACGTCGATGTTGCGTCGAGTCCCAAAGTGGCGTAAAAAGAACAAGGGGAAGGGGAGAGAGAGAGAGAGAGAGAGGAAAAAGGGGAAAGCGGAGGGAGCAGAAAGGCCAGCGCGAAATTACGAGCCCATTGCCAGCCAGCGCGGCCCACGTCGCCTCGGCCAGTGGCACTGCTGTCTCACCGCAACCGCATTGGGAACGGAACGGTTTCCTTTTCTTTCTTTCTTACCACCGCTTTTTTTTATTCTATATTTTTTTACGATTCATTTCGAGAAAGGAAAGACTGGAATTTGCCGACACCATCGCGCCTTCTGCTTCGTCCCTGGCCCCTTCCTATTTTGCCCCAGTTCGTGGAAGCGGGCTCGCGCGCTGTTGGCCGCGTGTCTCTGGCCCTCCCCGCAATTTCCGTCAGGTCTGCGATGACGTCTTCCGCGCTCGATTGCTTGGAACTACAACGACACCTGACAGCAGACGTTGCACCGGCATGTTCCTTGCAGTCCTGTGGGAAGGACAGCACAGGCTGAACTGAATCCAGCGATCTGTGCGGGTGCACTGCGGTGACGCAGAAGACCGGACAAGCAATGGGAACCAAAGAAAAAAACAAACGCAGATCAGCACACCCTCAAATGACCAAAAAAAAAAGTCTTAAACAGACTGCTACCTATGGCTGTACGCCGTTTTGGCCTTGGGAATTCATGCAGTCACAGGAACCATGAGCAAAACTGTAAGCATACCCCCCGTGTTCACAACCGGCCCTCCACGTCGTCCTCGCCCAGCTCCGCTCGCTCGCGCGTGTGTCGCCTTGTCCCCCACGGCGAGCTGCACCGTCCAGAACCCTGCACGGGGCTCGCCCACAGCCGCACCTGCTCCGGTGTGACCGCTGTCTCACTGTGCAGCTGCTCCAGACGCTGCGACCGCGAGACTGCCAGGCTGTGCTGCGAGTAGCTGCTCAGTGAGACCGAGCTGCTCGAGCTGTTTCGGTGCCTGAGGCCCTCCTGCCACGCCTGCACGCGTGACCATTGCCGTGCGCTATTCGGGTGGAGCAGGGGCTCGTCGTCGTCGTCGTCGTTCTCCTTGTCCCCGGTACCGCCGCGATGGCCACGGGCGTTGGTCCGACGTGCCGCCGTCTGCTCCTCAAACGAGTTCATGCTTTCGCGGAGCACTCGGCGAAAAGGGCTCTTGCTCCGGAAAAAGTATGGCGGTGAGCTCTGTTCCGACTCCTTGCCAGGTGTAGGGCTCGCAAGAGCCGCCGTGGGCGCTTTGGCGGGCGTCGTTGGAGTCGATTGGAAGGCGTACAAGACTTCCTTTTTGGGCTCACCGAAGAGTTCATTGGCGTCAGAACCATCTGCCTGGCCATGGCTACCATTGTCCACATCGTCATCGTGGCAGGCGCGCTGCAAGTCCAAGCTGAGTTCCTGCAGTCGCCGGAGAGCCTCTGGGCCTATCAAGGGCCGGGGTGTACTGCCACGACCGCTGCCAGCAAGAGAGGGCGACGAAGCTGAAGAAGAGGGCGCAGTCTCAGCACGGGCGTCTATCTGCTGCTGCTGCTGCTGCTGTTTCTGTCGGCTGCTGGCCAAGCCCGAGATCAATAGGCTCATGTTCGCATCGTGGCTTTGCTGCTTCTGCTGCTGGTCGCCACTCTCGGAAATGATGGGCAACTGCTGGCGCTCATAGTCGTTCAAGGATGCGCGGTGGCTTGCATTTGAACTCGTCCGTTGGACAGAGCTGGACCAGCTCGTAAAACGGGATGTCTCGCCTCCGCATTGGGTCTCCGGAAGTGTTCCGTTCTCGTCCCCGGAGATCACCACCATGTCGGTTTTGCTGTTGTCCATACTTTCCGAGATGCTGGCTGCATACGGCATCTCGCTATCCTCTGAACAAAACCGCGGTCCGCTGGGAAGCGACCCGTGCGACCTGCGTGCCCGGATGTGCTGTTCTGGCAGTTCGTCCGCACAGGCTTCGCTCTTTGAGTGGCTCCAGAGCACGCGGAACCGGGACTTGACTATCTTGGACATTCGGCTCGCCGTCCTTCGAAGCCCTTTGCTGTCCGTTCCATTATCCGTGCCGCTTCCGGCGACGTCAGAGCCCACGCCTGTGGTCAAGTCGATAGGCAAACCTTCGCCCTCGCCTGGTGCAGCCATATCTCCATGCTCTTCTTCGTCCGCTGCCTGTTCACTGACAACAGGCCCCCCCTGAGCAGCCACCGTCGCCTTGGGAAGAAGTGTGTTTGGCGTCAGCGGTCGAGAGTGTCCCAGGCTGGAACGGGATCGCCGCAGCGACCGCTTCAGGTGAATGTCGGACTTTCGTCGTAGGCGAGCGGCACTGGGATTCGTCACCGCAGCCCCTTCTCCGGGCTTCCCGCATAGAAGCAGCTGGTCATCGTCGTGGCCAGAGAAAGAAAAGCTGGCTCGCCGCGGTTGGGCCCGGAGAAAACTCTTGGTGGACAGCCCGGTGCTGGCTGCAGTCTCTACGGCCGTGGTGTTCCCGTTGCCCTGGATATTCTCCTTGTTGTTTAGCATTGCGCCGTTCCATGTCTTGTGGATGCTGTGTTGTCTTTGACTTGTTGGCGTGGTTGGACCCTGCTTGCTGTCCGGGAAGCGTGACGGGGATGGAGAGAAGCTGCATTCTCCTGCTTCGGACGGATTGGATGGCCCATAGTCGCTAGATGGTGAGGCTTGGCGGACAAACCGGATGCTTTGACGAGTCTGCAGCAGCGCAGATGAAGGCGGCCGGTGCTGATGGACCGCCACATCGGCGGCGCCAACAATATGGGCAGGAATGGGATAGGGATCGGGGAACATGTCTGGCGTCTTGGAGTCGGACCGCTCCCGGCCGAGTGCAAACGCCTTGCTAGCAGCAATGCGGGCATCGCGCCGGGCATCTGATGCACTGATGTGCTGCAGAGGAACACTACGACCAGTGTTCTCCGGTCGCGGCCTGGTGCCCCGGTGACGCAACATGGCGGCTGGTCATCTGCTGAAAATGGTGAAAAATCGATAGAGGAACAAAACAAAAGTAAAAAGAGTAGAGGCTAGACAAAGTAAAACAACCAAAAAAGGTGAAAAGGAAACTGAATGCAATGAAGACAAAGCGAAGCTCTCCGGATGGTAAAACAGATGCGAGCAATAATGCAGCAACGGAGCGAGCAAACGGACAAAAGATAGATGTGAAAGAAAGAAACAAGAGAGCAAAAAAAATGAAATCCCGACATGTATTCAAAGATCACCAGGCGAGGGAAGTCTATAGGGAAGGAGCTACCTGTGTCACGAAATGAGGCATAATGTAGGAGAAGGCACGAACGGACAGGGCGGTTTCCTGCACAAGATCACAAAGACAGTGTAACATAGATATAGATGGAGTGAAAATGCCTGGTACACATTCGTGTAGATGATGCTACGAACCCCAGAACATAGCCATGAAAGAGAGAGACATGCCCGCCGGGCAGTAAATGCGTGTACCCTAACAGAAAGCAAGAGAGCAGAGCCAGATCTAACCCGACTGGATGGACACTTAGATAACAGATAACAAGACGCGAAACCCGGGAACAAGAAAACATATTGATAAAACAAAGCACGATGCATTCAGAGTCGGCGATAGCACACGCTCCGCTTAGGCAGAGATCTCCTCAAAGAACTCCTTGAGCTCCTCGTCCACGATCTCGTGGATCTTCTCTGACAGCTTGTGGGCCTTGCGACCAAAGGCCGAGGCGCTGCCGACAACCTTGCCCGAGACAATCTCCAGGTCGGCCTCGATGGCCTTCTCCAGAGCGCTCACCGAGTCCAGGACGGCATCCTTGGGCTCCTCGTCGACAACCTGCTTCTCGCTGCTCACATCGTAGCCACCGGCCTCGACAATGGACGTGTAGTTGCTGCAGCCGCCGCCGTTCCAGGCCAGCAGGTTCGGCGTCTTGTCCGGCAGGTCGGTCAGTGCGCCGGAGGTGGCGACGCTGAGGATTTCAGACTTGAGCTTCGCAGGTGTGATGGCGGCCAAAGAGTACTCCGAGTCCGTCGCCGGCTGCAGCGACAGGTAGTACGCCAGAAGACCGCAGATGTGCGGCGACGCCATGGAGGTGCCCGAGATGGTGTTGATGGCCGTCTTGCTGCCGATCCAGGTGGACTGGATGTTCAGGCCGGGCGCGAAGATGTCCGTGCACTTGCCCCAGTTGGAGAAGTAGGCGCGGCTGTCGTCAATGGCCGAGGCACCGACGGTCAGCGCCTTCTGAGCAGCGGCGGGCGAGTAGTTGCAGGCGTCAGCGTTGTCGTTGCCGGCAGCAACAGCAAAGTGCAGACCGGCATCGACAGCGGCGTTCACAGCAGCATCCAGGGGGGTGGTCTTGCCGCCGCCAAGCGACATGTTGGCAACAGAGCCCTTGAAACCCTTGCGCTTGCCCTTCTTGGCCTTGGCAACCTGCTCCAGGTGGCGGGTGGCAGCAAACTCAACGCCAGCAATGACGTCCGACATGGTGCCCGAACCGTTAGACTTGAGCACCTTGACAGCATAGACATTGGCCTTCTTGGCGACACCGTACTTGGAGCCAGCAATGGTGCCCGAGCAGTGCGTGCCGTGGCCGTTGCCGTCGACGTCCTCGTCGCCAGCCGGGATAGTCTTGCCCCAGTGGGCACGGCCGCCAAAGTCGACGTGGTCAGTGTTGGTGCCCGTGTCAATAACGTAGGCGTCAACACCCTCGCCACCCTCGTCGGCAAACAGGTACTTGTTGAAGGTACCAAAGTTCAGCGACTTGCGGTGGGACAAACGGGCCAGACCCCAGGGAGCACCCTTCTCCGTCTCCGGGTCGCAAGTCGACTCGGTCGTCTCTTCGCCCTTGGCGGGCTTCATCGTGTGCACGACGGTGTCGCGGTAGACATACTCCACCTAGAAAAAGACAAGCGTGGTTAGCATGTGGAGAAAGGCCAAGTGATTGGTCCGAATCCGGAGATAAGAGGTGTGGAGGAGCCAGGTCACAAGCACAGCTTTATCGTCGTGGCGGAGGCAGATCACGGAACGAAGGGATCCGACTCACATCAGGATGCCGGCGGACCTGCTCGACGGTCGAGTCGTCAAAGTGGCCGGCGTAGCCCAGGAAGCCGTTGTTGATGTTGTAGGTGTGCTTGATGCCGCGGAAGACCTCGTCGACCAGCGAAAAGCCCCGCTTGCGCAGCTCCAGCACACGCTCGTCCTCCTTCTCCGGGAAGGTCTTGATCCAGCTGTCGTGGATCTTCTGCACCCACATGTGGTGCTCCGTGGCCGCCTTGTGGTCGACGTGCTCCTTGAACTTGATGATGTAGGCACCCGGCACCACCTCGGCGTTCGACGACGACAGGAGGGGAGCGGCATCGCCGTGGATGGTCTCGGTGCTGAGGGCAGGCGCCGCCGAAGCGTACGCGGCCAGCGAGAGGGCCAAGAAACGCTTCATGATGGGTTGGGCAAGGGACAGGTGATGGAACAAACGATGGGCACGACGGGCGCAGACGACAAGGCAGCTGATGAGATCGGCAGCACTGGATGGCCGACGACGAAACAAACAAAAGACGAGAAAGAAGAAGAAACACAAAAGGGCGAAAAACAAGAGTCAATCCCCCACGAAACAGACGGAATTGGATGGGAGACAGAGGTCTTGGGGATGGAAAGGGGATGAAGGAGGAGAAGAAGAGAAGAGAGAGAAGGAGGAGAGAGAGAGGGAGAGATAAAGGGAAGTAAGTACGAGTACGGGACAGGGCGGCTCCAGGGTGGCCCCAGCGTTCAGTTGAGTTGAGGGAACCCCACCAGGTCACTAGGGTGCCCCGTAACTTGCGCCTTCGGAGGACGCTGTTGCCTCATTCCCCGGCGGCGTGACGCAGGACAAGGAGTCAGAAGGTGGCTGGGCTGCCGAAAGCAGACTAGCGCATGACACGGGTCCAATGGGCTCACTGAAACCAGAGTTTCCTCGGCAATGCGATAAGACAACGCACGGCGATCACAGCGGTGCAAGAGGTGCCTCCATTGCGCGTATGTCCTCTGCCTGCGGCGTGCTATCGCCGGGCCGTCTTCTGTTGACATGTATTTCCTAAGATACGATGCGAAAGACTGGGGCAACCCACGAGCTCCGATGCGGCCCAGTCCAGCTGGCCAATTCGCTTCTCCACACAGCTGGCCTGTCTATCTATCGTAGGCGTATCAGCTTACGGCCACCACAGCCCTTGTCTGTTGGGGACGGGACGGGCAGGTTCAGAATCCGAATGGTCTGATGTTCGTGATCAGTTGCTCCGTAGCCCCTTTCTGTTTACAACACAAAGGACGTCTGACGAGCGTCGCCAATTCGTGCACACGCTCTTTGTCCAATGTCTCGACAGCCTTGTGCATGCGGACGCCTGTTCTTCAACACAACTCGACGGCCTTGTTCATGGCCCTCTCAAGGACCCGTGCCAAGTCTATAAGAATGGCATCTCTTTCTCGTTTACCCTCCTTCTCTCCTCCTTCTTCACACGCCCACAACGCCCAAAACACCTGCCCACAGTCACTAAGCCACAGCTCAAAGCATCAAGTCGCACCGGCTCGCCGCTCTTTCTTCTTCGCCCCCCCCCCCCTGGACAAAAACACACACAAGGGGCAAAAAAAAGAACCACAAAACCGCCATCATGTGCCATGTGATTTTCCAGACCACGTACTACCAGACGTGCGGCCACTTTGAGACCTCCAGGACAACGGAGCTGTGTGGAATTGCCTTTATGACGATCCCTGCGCAGATGTGCCTGGCGGCCGTTTGTGAGTTCGTCTGCCGCCCGATGCAGGTGCGAATTTATGATGTTTGCGACCAGTGCTTGCATGACCTTGAGCTGCTGCTGCTCTGATCTTGGGGCCTGTTCAACTAACAACAACCAGTTTCGTCTCACCAAAGAGACCCCCCCGCCCCCCACCCATCCCGCTGTCTCTCTATCACGGTAAGTCAATAAAAATCCCTTTTTTTTCGAACTATATGCCCTCAAAGGAAAAGAAATGCGTGCCAAGTGAGGATCATTCATGAATATCCATGTGCACGTGATGACACCACGTGACCGTAAAACTGGCCGCAGCCGGCCTCCGCATCGGCGGGCGAACCCCGCCAAGGAACACATCCTAAGCGCAAGGACGGGCGCCGCGTACGGAATAAAATTTTAAGTTGGTTTTTTGTTGTTTGTATGCCCGTTTCCAATTGTCTATACACCCATCATACCCTTCAGTCCCCCCCTATACATACACAATGGCTTCTAAAAAGTAAGAGCACCCCCTCCCTCCCCCACGGCAACAACAAATGGTATTGTTCTTGTCGTACTGACAGAGCGACCTGCACACACAGGGTGTTGATGCTCGGCGCGGGCTTCGTGACGAAGCCGACGCTGGAGATCCTGGCGCAGTCGGGGGTTGTGGTGACGGTGGCGTGCCGCACGCTGGCGTCGGCGAAGAGCCTGTCGGCGGGCCTTGCGAACACGGTGCCGGTGTCGCTGGACGTGACGGACGCGGCGGCGCTGGACGCGGCGGTGGCGGGCAACGACCTGGTGATCAGCCTGATCCCGTACACGTTCCACGCGGCGGTGATCCAGTCGGCGATCCGGCAGAAGAAGCACGTGGTGACGACCAGCTACGTGTCGCCGGCCATGCTGGAGCTGGACCAGCAGTGCAAGGACGCGGGCATCACGGTGATGAATGAGATTGGGCTGGGTGAGTCACTGTTTTTGTTTTGCATCGCGTCGGCACGAAGCCCATTTGTGTTTGGAATTCGAATCCCTGCTAACAAACAAAACAGACCCCGGCATCGACCACCTGTGTAAGCACGAGAAACAAACGAAACCATGGCAGTCCGCACCGACACACACACACTAACCCCATGCCCCCTAAGACGCCGTCAAGGCCATCGACGAGGTCCACGCGGCCGGCGGCAAGGTCCTGTCCTTCCTGTCGTACTGCGGCGGTCTGCCGGCGCCGGAGGCGTCGGGCAACCCGCTGGGCTACAAGTTCTCGTGGTCGCCGCGCGGCGTGCTGCTGGCGCTGCGCAACGCCGCCAGCTTCTACAAGGACGGCAAGGTCATCAACATTGACGGGCCCGGTAAGGCATTCATTCCGCCTCTTTTTGTGTTTTGTGTCTTTGCTGACCCCCAGATCTGATGGCCACCGCCAAGCCGTACCACATCTACCCTGGTATGTTCGGAAACCAGTGTTCCCAATACCCAATACTCCTTTTCTAACACCCCCCAAGGCTTCGCTTTCGTCGCCTACCCCAACAGAGACTCGACCGGCTACAAGCAGCGTTACAACATCCCCGAGGCCCAGACCGTGATCCGCGGCACCCTCCGCTACGCCGGCTTCCCCGAGTTCGTCAAGGTGCTCGTCGACATCGGCTTCCTCAAGGACGACGAGGCCGCCTACTGGAAGGAGCCTCTCGCCTGGAAGACGGCCACCCAGAAGATCTTGGGCACCGCCACGTCCGACGAGAAGGCGCTCGTCGACGCCATCGTCGCCAAGACGACCTTTGCCGACGACGAGCAGAAGGACCGCATCCTGGCCGGGCTCAAGTGGGTCGGGCTCTTCTCGGACGAGGCGATCCTGCCGCGTGGTAACCCGCTCGACACGCTGTGCGCCACGCTCGAGAAGAAGATGCAGTTCGGGCCGGGCGAGCGCGACCTGGTCATCCTGCAGCACAAGTTTGAGGTCGAGCTCAAGGACGGCACCCGGCAGACGCGGCTGTCGACCCTGTGCGAGTACGGCAGCACGGAGCCCAACGGGTACTCGGCCATGGCCAAGCTGGGTATGTTTTTGGTGAACGGTTTGGTGTGTGTGCATTTTTGCCCCCTCTCTCTCTCTCTAACAAAAACAGTTGGCGTCCCCTGCGCCGTCGCCGTCAAGCAGGTCTTGGACGGCACCATCTCGGAGAAGGGCGTGCTCGCCCCCATGAACGCCAAGATCAACGGCCCGCTCACCAAGGAGCTGAAGGAGGTATGTCTTGTCGCCCCATGTTGTGATTTTTTTTTTTTTTGGCCCATGCTGACAAGGACCAGAAGTACGGCATCTACTGCAAGGAGGAGATTGTCGAGTAGAGTGGTCCGGTGGTCCTAGGGTGCGAGACGAAAAAGAAAGAAAGACAGGAGTCCACCATAGAACGGCATAGAGAAATAGGACGTCTGTTCGTGTGACATTGGGCGTACAGATCCCATCTTCAGCCACGCGGCCTCCAGCAGGGCGCGCGCGTCCGGTCGTTCCCTCGGCTCGAGTGTCAGCGTGCTCTGCACAAAAGCCACAAAGGCCACCCTGTCCGCCTGCAAGGCAAAGGCACCGCTTCCTTGGCAGATGCCGTCCAGGGAGAAGGACGGAAATGCGACTCCGCTCGACAGGCGCGGCCTGCCTGGCTGTTAGCATTCTCTTCTTGCAGAGTGTGGACCGTTTGGCCACCTGGTCTGCATACCCTCTTCGTCGAAAAAGTCCCGGTGCTGCGCACGCGCCACCAGCGACGCCGGCAGCGGCCCCTGCATGGCCTCCATCTGGGCGAGGTGTGCGGCGGACGAGTCAGACCGCATGTAGAAGTCGTCTGGCGGCGGCAGCGAAGGTTCAGGGGGGAATGCGTCCGGCGGCGCGTGGGCAACCATGTCGTTGAGCTCGGCGGTCTCGACGAGGATGTTCTGCGGCTTGATGTCGGTATGGACGTCGAGAGGCCGCCGAAAAAACCTTTGCAAGCGACGGCATTGTGCGAGGATGAACGAAAAGAGGGCTTTGCGAGAAAGAAAACAGGCACCTCGTTTGAAGGTCGGGGCTTTTGCGGTGTAGGAATCACGGATTAAGTGTTCTGAAGGGTAAGAATCGAAGAATTGTAGAACCAAGCTTGAGTTTCAATTCACATGGGAAAAGAAAGAACAGCCTTCCGCCGCTGAGGCTTGTCGAATTCGCATGACTGCTTTAGTTACCCCCCCCCCCCCCCCCTACTTCACCGACAGCGTCAGCGTTTTGTTCAGCGCCAGCGCCCGGCTGTGCGACCCCACGCCGACGGTGTACGGCCCTGACTGCAGGCGCCACTGCTGCGCGGCGACGTCCCAGACGCTCAGGTCGCGGCGCGTCAGGCTGAAGCGCACGGTGGTGGCCTGGCGCGGCGCCAGCTGGACCTTGTCGAAGCCGCGCAGCTGGCGCACGGGCGCGCCGGGGATGCCGACGTACAGCTGGGCGACCTCGTGGCCGGGGCGGGCGCCGGTGTTGGTGAGCGTGACCGACACGGCGGCCACGTCGTCCCAGAGGTCGGCGGCGCCGCCGGGGACAACAGCGCGCGTGGGATATTTGTTCAAGCTGCCGCTGCCGCTGCCGCTGTCGTTGCCGCTGACGCTGATCTGCAGGTTCTGATAAGAAAACGTCGTGTACCCCAGGCCGTACCCAAACGGAAAGCGCGGCTCGATGCCCTCGCGGTCGAAGCGGCGGTAGTCGACGTACACGCCCTCGTCAAAGTCGCTCTGCGGGAAGTACGCGAAATTGCCCTCCGGCAGACTCGGCCCCAGCAGCGCGCCGTAGTCGGCCTCGTCGCGCGGGACGGTGTACGGCAGGCGCCCGCTGAAGCCGGCGCCGTTGTCGCCGTACAGCAGCGACACCAGCGCGTCGCCGCTGGCCTGGCCCGGCAGGTGGGCGAACACGACGGCCGTGACGTTTGCGTGGTCGATCCACGCGTCGACCAGGCGCACGCCGGCGTTGTGAAGCACCACGACCGTGTTGGCGCACGAGTCGGCCACGCTCTGCACCAGGTCGTCCGTGTACGCGTCGCGCACGCCGGGCCGGTCGTGGCCCTCGGCGGCCCAGGCGTTGCCAAAGACCAGGCACACGTCGGCCGCGGCGTCGGCCGTCGGCTGCGCCGCCTGCAGGTCCCAGAAGACCTGCGTGTCGTCGGCCTGCGCGCGGCTGACCAGCGCGTGGAACGGCGACGAGAACACCGACTGCGCCGTCGTGCCCGACCCGCCGCCCGTGATGAGCGTGCCGTTCAGCGCGGCCGCCGGGCTCAGGCTGCCCGTGTCGATGACGGACTCAAGGCCGTAGAGGAAGCTCACCGACGACGCGGGCGACGTCAGGTCGGGCTCGCGGGCCGAGTAGCCGGCCACGTAAATCAACCGTGGCTTCGCCAGCGGCAGGGCGCCCGTGTTCTTGACCAGCACGTGGCCCTCTTGGGCGCCCTGCAGCAGCACGGCCTTGTCGGCCGGGTCGCGGGCGTCGACCACGGGGTGCGGCACCGCCAGGTTCGCGGGCATGCCGACGCCGGGCGCCGGGAAGGTAGAGGCGTCCTGGTTGAGCAGGTACCAGGCCGACAGCACGCGCGTGGCCATGTCGTCGAGCCGCGTGACCGCCAGCGACCCGTTTGTGACCGCCTGCGCCAGTTTGCTGCCCCAGTTCGGTGAACGGCTCGGCATGACCACGTCCAGGCCGGCCGTGGCCGCCCGGTAGCCGGTGTGCAGCGCGGCCCAGTCGGAGACGACGAAGCCCTGGAAGCCCAGCTCCTCCTTGAGCAGCCCGTTCAGTGTCTTGCTGTTCTGGCACGCGTACGAGTTGTTGACCCGGTTGTACGAGCACATGACGCTGGCGGCGCCGGCGCGCACGGCGTCCTGGAAGGGCCACAGATAGAACTCGTGCATCGTGGCGTCGTCCACGTTGGACGACACGGACGACACGTTGCCGCCGGGGTTGCGCCACGTCTCCTGTTCGTTGCCAATGTAGTGCTGATCATTCTTAGCCAGGAGCAAGACTAAAAAAAAAAAAAAAGACAAAAAAAAAAAAGGCCGGGACGGACCTTGGTACACGCCATCACCCCTGTGCCCTGCAGGCCGGAAATCGACTCGGCCACCAGCGCGCCGGCCAGGTACGGGTCGGCAGCAAAGCCTGGCGTGTGAGTGAATGAACAGCCCCCCCGCCAAGAAAGGACGGGCGATGCCTACCCTCCCAGTTGCGGCCGCTCTCGGCGACGCGGAACGCCGGCCCGATGACGGGGCCCAGCAGCGTGTTGACGCCCTTTTTGCGCGCCTCCTTTCCGAGGGCGGTAGCCCTTTTGGCGGCGAGGTCTTTGTTCCAGCTGGCGGGTGAGCAGGGACACATCAGACATGGCAGATGCAAAAAAGAAGGGGGGGGGGGGAGGACTCACGACGCCCCCACGTGCAGCCCGCTCGGCCACGAGCTGACATAGTCCGTCCCGCGCACGCCGTTGCCAGCATCCGTCAGGCACAGCCCCGGGAAGGCCAGGCGCGGGATGGCCGGGATGAAGCCGGAGCAGCCGGTCGTGGACTTGACGCCGCCGGTGAGGTTGACCTTGCTAGGGTCAGTGTGCAGAACCCAAAAGGGGGCTTTTGTCGTTCCTGGGCCGCACCTTCTCCTCCAGCGTCAGCTGCGCGACAAAGTGCTTGGCCTTGAGGAAGGCGTCCGCCCAGGCACCGCTGCCGGTGGTATTGGCTGAGGACATTAGCAAGGAGGAGCAGGGAAAACAACCAGGGATACCCAACACCCACGCGATGGATAGACGGGCGGCGACTGCCCGTAAAAGTACGCGTCGTCCACGATCACGCCCTGCGAGGAGGCACAGGCGCCGAGGCCGGCCACGGCGGCCACGGCGGCCACGGCAAGACAGAGGCTGTTGGGGAGCATGGCGGTGGAAGCGGGCGCGTTGGGTTGTCGAGCAGACACGACCAGGGAGGATCACCAACCTTTTGTATCCGTACCGGGCCGCCATCACAGTCACCACAGGGCTCGGAGATCCATATCCGGTCACGATCCCGGTCAACGACGCAAACGATGCTGAGACGTGCCCACACTAGAAAACAGGGCCGGTTGGGCATCACGCCTGGGGGGAATCGGACCGAGGCTGCGCTGGCGAGGAAAACCGGTGACGGGCAGACGACAAGAGCCGAAAGACAGCGGCGGCCGTGGTCGGGGCCATTAGGAGCGACCCGTGCCGTCTCCATACCAAGTCGAGTACGTCGTCTGCGTCGAAAATGCAGCCATGCTCCTCGCCGCCCTGTCCTCCCGCACTGACGCAGTCTCATGACTTGCAATACTTGCATCCCCCGCACTGCATCTGCCGATCTGCGCACCCCCCCCCCCCCCCCCCCCCCCCCTCCGGTCATGTGTAGATGCGGGGGGAATGCCAGACCCTTGCCGGCGTTTGTCTTCGTCCTTTTCTCGAGTCGGCCCGTCTGGTGTTGTTGCATTCCGGACGGGCCTTGCAGCCTATTCGGACGTTTTTGTCACGCTCGCGAGATGTCTAAGTGACTGCGATTTCTCCGCTTTTCTCGCTGTTGCAGCATTCTGCATTGAACATCCCTACCCTTTTTGTGCAGTTTTTCTTGCGTGCAGAGTATTTCCAGCAGCGGACCAAAAGGAGACCAGAAGGGGAAGGTGGGACAGTTCACAGGGGGAAGGGGCGGTCGTCACGGTCTGGGAGTGGGAAAAGAGCAAATCCCCCTTTCCTAAAAGTCTCCTCTTCGGCAGTATCGTACCCTGAGTTCGCGGCTGTCGGATGCGTCTCGCGACACTTGTTTTTTTGCACGCTTTCTACGACAGCCCGTGCCTGCCTTTGGGTGCAGATTGCCAAGCCTTGAAGTATGCAGCGATCGAGCCCCAGTTCCGGGGGTCCGCGGAGTATCTCTTGGAACGGTTTTTTCCCTGTCGTGCATGCGCTATTCGCCTCTTGTTTTCCTACTACGCCGGGTCCAGTTACTGATACAGCTCCCGGGGAAAGCATGCACTGGAAAAACACCGCAGCCTTTGCCGACGATGCGCTCGGCCATCCAGCGAGCGCAAGGGGCTGAAGCGGTTGTCCGCTCTCCGCGGCAGTCGCCTAGCACGAGACCGGCATGGATGTGTTGTGTCCCGCCGGTTCTGTTTCGATGAAACACAGCCACGCTGCGAACGGGACGCAGACCAGGCCTGCGACGACGATGGGTGCCGGTTGCTGTGCAGATGGAGCCGTCTTCCTGGTCGACCGATGTCCTCGAGGTCGCCTATATCCTTCCCCATGCGTTGATGAATTCAAACTCGCGCAGCGGCGGAGACGCGAACAGAACGCCGGAAGCGCCGTTGGCCGTTTTGAATGTGGTCGCCTGCAGCGCGGCGCATCTGGTCGATGGTGTCGAGATTGACCGGGCCTTTCAATGCACACTGGCCCTGGGGCATTCGGCATCTACTTCGCGCCTGAGCACAACGTCTACGTATGGGCCAAGGGAAGTAAGATACACGGGCGTTCAAGAGAAAGGCGACGGGAGCAAAGATGGCCGGCCATATGTTTACGCTTCCAGAGTAGAGAAAAGAAGAAGAGTTGCTGTTCGGAAGTGGACCATTCTAGAAACATCATCTGCATCACTCAGCGAATGGCCGTGTCGGAATTGCTCTAAACCCCGGCCCCGCCACCTTCCAACGCCGGACCCACCTGATCTCGATTGATTATTAACGCGCCAAGTTTTGTCCGCCTGCCCGCCTTGCGTGGCGCTGGTTTGCCTCTTCTTCTTAAAAAGACTCGGTTGATCCCACTCTCTTCCTCCATCGACAACACCTGCTCGGATTTGCATACATCGCACCATGATTCTCTTACCATCCACCACGGGCGCCGTGGGTCCGGCCGCGGCCGGGCTGCGACGGCTCGCGCCCCCGCTGTTCGGAGCCGTTGCGACGGCGTCCAAGATGGCCTCGATGCGGACGACGACCATGGCCGCCACAGCGGGCTTCCACCACCACGCGGCGCCCAAGACGGGTCTGTCGATGACGGGTCTGTCGTCGTCGCTGCGGGCGCGCACAGGTCCTTTGGCCGTTTCCGGCGTGGGCCGCCGCGCCTACCACCAGGGTGGCAACGGCGGCGGCTTTTCCTCCGCCGCGGCGGCCCAGCCATCGACGCTGCGCAAGCTGCTCGTCGGCGGGGCCATCTTTGGCGGCACGCTGGTGGCCGTCAACGTTGTGTTCAACCGCGAGACGCGCGACGACGGCGGCATGCCCGTGTACGAGCGCGAGTACCTCAACGACACGTTCCTGCACACGGGCCTGGGCATCGGCATCATTGCGCTGACGGCGCGCCAGATGGTGCGGTCGGGCTTTGCCTTTCGGCTGATGGTGGCGAATCCGTGGGTGGTGGCCATTGGCGGCATGGCGCTGAGCTTCGGGACGATGATTGGGACGCGGGCGATTGAGCCGGAGAAGTGAGTCGACTCGATCCTGCTCCAGCCGGAGGATCCTACCAGCTCCCTATACTAACAAGCCCAGCTACATCCCCAAGTACGCTCTCTGGGCCGCGTTCAACGCCACGCAGGCCGCCTTTGTCGCCCCCATGATCGCCTTCGTGCCCGGCCCCCTGCTGGCCCGCGCCGGCCTGTACACCGTCGCCATGATGGGCTCGATTGCGATCGTCGGCGCCACAGCCAAGCAGGAGAAGTATCTGTACCTGGGCGGGCCCTTGCTGGCCGGCTGCGCCATTGTGCTCATGTCCGGCCTGGCCCCGCTGGTCGTGCCGGCCACGGCCGTGCGCACGCTGGCGCTGACGGAGAACCTGTGGCTGTACGGCGGCCTGGCGCTGTTTGGCGGCTTCACGCTGTACGACGTGCAGAAGGTGCTGCACCACGCGCGCCTGGCCGAGCGCGGCGTCGTCAAGCGCGACGCCGTCAACGAGAGCATCTCGCTCGAGCTGGATTTCCTCAACATTTTCATCCGCCTGGTGCAGATCCTGATGATGCAGCAGAACCGGAGGAAGTGAGCGACGGGCGGCCGCAGGGTCGTATCGTGTAGGATAGACAGATCTCATCTCTTGAGCACTGAACGGGAGTAATGGACGAGAGAAGACGCTGCAACGTGTGTGGAAGAAGAAGAAAAGAATGCAAAAAAAAAAAACCTATTCAGATCCATCCTCGTGTAGACACATAAATCCCCCCC
>PCDN01000006.1:523057-540751 GCA_002778105.1 Ceratocystiopsis brevicomis
CTGCGCCGCCCCCGCCGCCCCTCCCCCCGGCAGCAGCAGCGCATCCGACGCCCGCGCCACGCTGTGCATCGACGTCAGCCGCCGCCACACATCGCGCTTGTATGCCTGGATCTGCTCCTCGACGTCGTGCCACATGCGCGCCGCTAGGAGGATCTGGTACACCTGCACGTCTGTTGGCCGTGCCTCGGCGGCGGCCGGATTCTCGGCTTCCTCGCCTTTGGCCCGGCTCGCCTGCTGCTGCTGCTGCTGCTGCTGCTGTTGCTGCCGCCGCTGCAGTTGCTCGACCAGCGCGCGCGCGTCGTCCGCAAACCGCCGCGCCCGGTGGTACTCCTCCACCAGCGTCTCGTGGTCGTTGCGCTTGATGCTGTCCGCAATGGCCGCACTGGCCTCGACGTACTCGTGGAAGCGTGCCAGCGTCGCCGACACCACCCGCAGCGCCTCCTCCTTCTCGCGGCCGCCCAGTGCCGGCCGCCACACGTCCTCGGCCTTGGCCACCACCTCGAGCAGTGGCTGCTTGATGCCGAGAACGCCATACTCGCTCTCCTTGAGCAGCGCGTTGCGCTTGCGCGCGTCGGATGCACCACCGTTGGCATCGCCGGCTCCGGCTCCGGATCCCGCGCTGGCCATCCCCGCCCCCGCCAGGGCACCGGGCCCGGCACTCAGGCTGTTGCGGAACACCGATCGGCTCGACTGGCGCGAGTGCGTGCGCGCGTGCGTGCGCGGTGGCAGCGCGGGCGGCTCGCCACCGTGGTACTTCATCTCCTTATAGACGTTGTCGATGGTGGCCTTGGCGCGCACGAAGCGCTCAAAGTTGGACTCGACCAGGACCTTGAGCGAGGCCGACTTCTGGTCGATGGACCGCGACAGCACGTCGAGGCCGGCCAGCAGCGACTCGGTGCTGGCGTTGGTGTGGACCTGGGACAGGAACAGGGCGGGCGAGAAGGCCGTCGACGAGAGGAGGAAACGGTTGCCTGGGGGGTTAGCGTTTCGTTGGCTCGTTGGCAGAACAGACCACGCATCCTACGTACGCAGCTGCGGCTCGTCCTGCATGCCGTTGCGCTTCAGGGCCAGCAGCACGCTGTCCGTCGTGCCCAGCGGGTCGGGCTCGTCGCGCGGGAGCCCCTTGTCGCCGCCGCCGCCGCCGCCGCCGCCCAGGCCGCTGCTGCGGTGCGTGGCTGCGCGCTCCAGCGCCTGGTAGCGCGACTTGCGGCGGTTCAGCTTGGTGCGGCGCTCGCGGTCGGCGGCCGCCGCCGCCTTGGACCCGCCGCCATCCGAGCCGTCGTCGTTGTCGTCGAGGGCGTCGCGTTCGGCCGGCCACGCGTCGGGATAGGGCGTCGAGATCTGGTAAAAGTCGAGCACGGTGCGCTCGAGATCGGCCATGGCGGCAGGTGCAGACGCCCAGCGTCCATGCACAAGAGAGTGAGGGTCGGAGTGGGTGATGGTCGAGTGGTGGTTGTGTGGCCGTTGTATTGGGAACTTCGTTTGTTGGAGGCTGTGAAGGTGTGCACAGCTTGAAACGTGGCGGTGCACACACGTGTGGCTTGCCTATCGATAAGCGCTATCTTTTATCCGGCTTCCGAAGGCCAGGGCTCGCGTGCGACGGAAATACGAACCAAGCGCAACCGCGAGCGGATATCCATGGGCCAATGACCGCACACAAGTGGGGTTCCTCGCTGCCCTTTGGCCCGTCTTTGGCCGCTGTAGCTGTCGCTGCCAGTGCACTTTTATCACTCACGGACGGTGGCAGCTTGTGATTATCTCCATTCCCTTCGCCGGCGTCCCGAGCCTTTTTTTTTTTCTCGCTTGATTTTCTCTTTTTTTTTTGTCTCTTTTTTTTCTTTTTCTGTTTCTCTCTCTCCATTGAACCCCCGCGCCCTCTTGACTTTCCAGCTTTTTCGTCTTTTGCGCTTCTTCTTCTTTTTCCTCCCCTCCTCCTCTTCTTCTTTCTCCTCCCTCATCCCTGCCCCCCCCCCCCCTCCCTCCTCGTCGACACCATGCTGGCCATCCGAACTGTTGCTGGCCCCGCTAGCCGCCAATGCTTCCGCGCCGCTCCGCGGGCAGCTGTCAGCCTGTCGGTGCAGGTGCGTTCCCAATGGGATGGATGGATGGATGGACGGATGGCCCGGACACGGTGCCTGCCTGTTCTTGTTTGTGATCGATTTGTCTTCTAACGCTGTTTCCGCAGAACCAACGATTCTACTCGGCACCGGCGCGGGTCGCCAACTTCACCGGAAAGAAGGATGCCAGTGTACGGACGATCCCGACCCAGACGATCGAACACGGCTGGGCTAACACACATGTTCTTTGCAGGGCAACTTCCCGGTTAGCTTGATCGAGGGTGATGGTATCGGTCCTGAGATCTCGGAGGCCGTCAAGCAGATCTTCAAGGCTGCCAAGGTGGGTTCATCTCGAGACGCAAGACGACCGGAATACCGTACCGTTGCTGACGTTGCAGGCCCCCGTCTCGTGGGAGCCCATTGACGTGACGCCGATCATCAAGGACGGCCGGACGGCCATCCCGGATGCCGCCATCGAGAGCATCCGGAGAAACAAGGTGGCGCTGAAGGGGCCCCTCGCGGTAAGCATCAAAGGACAACGGAATGGCCATCGGATGGATGCCTGCTGACCGCACCCCCCTTCGGCCTAGACCCCCATCGGCAAGGGCCACGTCTCGCTCAACCTGACGCTGCGGCGCACGTTCAACCTGTTTGCCAACCTGCGGCCGTGCCGGTCGGTGGCGGGCTTCAAGACGCCGTACGACGGCGTCGACACGGTGCTGATCCGCGAGAACACCGAGGGCGAGTACTCGGGCATCGAGCACGTGGTGGTGCCGGGCGTGGTGCAGAGCATCAAGCTGATCACGCGCGAGGCCAGCGAACGCGTACTGCGCTTTGCGTTCCAGCAGGCGCAGGAGATTGGCCGCACAAAGGTGCGCGTGGTGCACAAGGCCTCGATCATGAAGATGAGCGACGGCCTGTTCCTGAGCGTGGCCAAGCAGGTGGCCAAGGAGTTCCCGGACATTGAGTTTGACGACGAGCTGCTGGACAACACGTGCCTTAAGATGGTGACCGACCCGCTGCCGTACAACGACAAGGTGCTGGTCATGCCCAACCTGTACGGCGACATCCTGTCGGACATGGGCGCTGGCCTGATCGGCGGCCTGGGCCTGACGCCCTCGGGCAACATCGGCGACGAGTGCTCCATTTTCGAGGCCGTGCACGGGTCGGCGCCGGACATTGCCGGCAAGGCGCTGGCGAACCCGACGGCGCTGTTGCTGAGCTCCATGATGATGCTGCGACACATGGGGCTGGGCGAGTACGCGTCGCGCATCGAGACGGCGGCCTTTGCCACGCTGGCCGAGGGCAAGGCGCTGACGGGCGACCTGGGCGGCAAGGCCAAGACGCACGAGTTTGCGGCGGCCATTATCTCGAAGCTGTGAGTGGTGGTGGTGGTGCAGGACGCTGGTGTACATAGACTTTGATTTGGCGGTGTTTGCCCGTATTTGATTTGCTCTATTACCACCTTGTTCTGTGTATGTAAGCGTGAAATCAATCCTCTTGACAGCTCTTCTACCGAGTCTCCTCTACCTCGTCCAACGTGCATACAACCTTGCCTGCCTCGTTTCCCCAGCGAAACCCATCCCCTCGACCGTCTCCTGGCTTCGTGATTTTCTTGTTTTTCCTTTTTTCTTTCGCTCTACCTTTTGCTTTTCTCGTTCTCTTTCTCTTTCTCTTCTGTTCCTTGTTTGCATCTTCTTCCTCTCCTTCTCCCCGGCCTGCTCCCTTCTCGACTCCTCGTTCTTTCTGTGTTCTTCCTCCCGGCATCTCCTGTCACCTCGCCCTTCTACCTTCTGGCCTTGCCGTCCTACCGCCTCTTTCCAGGCCCGTTCTGCCGGCAATATGCCTTGGCCCTTAGCCGCCAAAGGTAAGAAGATACGAAATGCCCCTCCGAACAGCCCCGCCCAGCACTTTGTCGGACCCACTGCCTTCTATCCCCCCAAGATCCCCACTTCTGACCGCAAGTGTGGCAAATCGGCTTGCGTGGTGTGCCTTGTCAAACGTCAAAACACGGCTGCCTTCGTCCTCGTCGACGTCGCCATGCCCATACCGCTCTTTTTTCTCCCCCCTCCCCCCTCCCCTTTCCCCTTTTCCCCTTTTTCCTGTCCAACCTTACGTCTCCTTTGACTTTCGCAGAAGGACCAGAGACCGCACAAAAGTCCTTCACAATGCCTAACCCAGCCGCTGTGTCAGCTGGCGTCATCGCCCTCTCGATGGCCGTTGCCGCCGCCATCGTCGTCTACGAGTCGCCCGAGATCCGCCGCATGGCCGACGACCTCCGCCGCCGCATTGCCATTGCGCTGCAGTCGATGGGCGACAGCATCGCGCCGGACGACCTGCGGGATCCGGACCGCGCACCCGTCTTCAACCGGCCAGAAGACGCCGAGGGCTTTATGCTGTCCTCGCAGAGCAGCATCGGCCGCCGCAGTGCCACAGCGACGACAGGGGGGGACCCCGGGGTTGATGCCGACGACGAGTCCCGCCGCCGGCAGCGCGACGAGCTGCTGTACTGGAACCGGATGCGGCTCGAGCGGCAGCAGCAGGAGGGGCAAGGCCTGCAGAGCACGCAGGGCACGCAGGGCACGCAGGAACGGTGGAGCCCTCGTGATGCCCTGGAGGCGATGCAGCGGGCAACGAGAGAGGCTGCCTCGGCCGCCGGCATCCAGCTGCCGGCGTCGTTTGGCGGCGTCGCCGAGCAGCAGCCGGGGGAGCAGCGGCCACCGGTGCCGCCGCCCAAGACAAAGCTGGACGGCATCTTGCGGCACGACCCCGCCGCCGCTGCCACGGACCGCGGCACCTACGTGGTGAACACGGGCGCGGACGTCGCTGGCCAGACATCCCATGGCGCGCTCCGGCGCCGGGGGTGGAACGGGAGCGCTGCAGCGTATGCGAACCCGTTCGGCGACGAGTACGGCATTGAGCTGGACGAGCCGGCGGCGTCGCGCGAGGCGGCCTTTGCTTCGTCGGCCTACCTGGTGCCGGACCTCGACGACATGCTGTCGGACCTGTACAGCGCATCCGAGCCGGACGCGCCGGCCGCGTCGGCCGCGTCGGCCGCCTGCAACAAGAACAAGCATGGTGGCGGGCTCGACGATCTCAGCAGCATGGACGGCGTGTTTGATCCCATGCCGTCGCCCGCCGCCGCCGCCGCCGCCGCCGCCGCCACCGCCACCGCCGCCCAGACACCGGCACCGGCCACGGCGAGCCAGCGCAGGGCCGGGCGCGGTGGTGTCGGAGGTGTATTTCGATGCCGACAATGCAGCCACGGCCACGGCCAATGGGTCGACTGTCTCGTCCCTGCCGGGAACGACGGGAGCCAGCGCCAGCGCTGCCATGAACGGCCACGTGTACGAGTACAGCTCAATCCAGGCGTGGGCGCAGCAGACGTCGAACAGCAGCAAGGCGAGCAACGACGGCAACAACAACAACAACAGCGGCAACGGAGCAACGGACGTGTACCATTCGCAGCTGCCGGCGACATCGGCGCTGTCGCTGACCCTGTCGGAGCCCGAGATTGTGAGCAGCTACGCGGGCGACAGCGACGGCGAGCGGACACCGGTGGAGTCGGTGTCGACGCTCTGGGGGGAGGAGGCGGTGGTGCAGGCAGCGGAGCCAGCGCCGGTCGCTGACCCGGTCTCGGTCCCGGCGTCGGCGGCACCGGCGCACTCGGACGCGGCGTCGCAGATCTCGGCGGCCGAGAGCCGGGACTACGAGGTGGTGAGCGACGACGGGAGCAGCGAGCGGAGCGTGATGACGCCGACGAGCTGGTCCGAGGTGGGCAGCGTGGTGACGGAGAGCGATGCCGGGGTGATGCAGGCTGCGTAGAGGGCTCGTCTCGGTTCTGTATTTATTGTCTTCCTTTTTTTTCTTGTTTCTCTCCTTTCTTTCCTCTTTCCTTTCCTCCCTCCCTCCCCCTCCCCCCCTCTTTTCTTATCTTTTCTTTTTGCTCGGCGTTCAGGCGCGATGGCCCCCCATCACAGAAACAGTACGGCTAGCTCTTGGGGCTTTGATGTCCATATATGATTGATTTTCCAGTCCAGCAGGTTTTCCCTACGGAGTATACCAGCAGGTTTTCCCTACGGAGTATATATAGCAGCCTCTGCTCCACACCACGCCCTGTGGGCCGATTGCGCGGGCCGTTAGGCGAAAAAGTGGACTGACATGGACCAAAAATCCGCCCGGCTTACACCCAGGCGGGGCAGCCAGCGCTGCGCCTCCAGTGCGAACGCCCAGGCAGCCATTTTCCGAGAGAAGCGGCCTGGGCAGGGCGCCCTGCACACACGTCTTCTCTTGTCCTTCCCACACGCCTTTTCGTCTTTGGCAGTGGCCTTTTTTTTTTTTTTTGGCACTGGCATTTATCGCCATCGCCATCGCCATCGCCAAGCGGTCACCTGCGATCGAGACCCCCATCGCCATGGCCCACGCGGACACGTCCTCCTTGGCCGAATGGGCCTTGATGTTCGCCACCCGGGTCTCGGACGGCGTCCGGGGCGTGTACGCATATTGCGCGTATTTCGTGGAAGCGCGCGCGGCGGCCGCCGACGACGCCGAGGCTCCTGTCCGCCGCAAGACCAGCAACCGCTTCCTGCCCATTTTTGCCGTCTGCGGCGTCGTCTTTGTCCTTGCCATCCTCGCCATTCACTGGCACGACCATGCCGAGCGGCAGCGGCGCCATGTCGCCTGCCGGGCCGGCAGTCGTGGTGGTGGTGGGCTGCCGATGGGCGACGACGACGGCCAGGGCTGCCGCTTCGAGCGGTTCGCCGCAGCCCGCCGCCAAGCCCGCAAGGAGCGGCGGGCTTCGCTCGGCGCCGCCGTCGGCCGCATGCGGCAGCGCCTGCGGCAGTGGCGGCAGACGTACAACGAGAAGTACTACCGCCCGGTGGCCGGCGACAGCGGCGACAGCGGCGACAGCGGCGGCGCGTTGCTTCCCGTCGCCAACCCCCCCTCCAGCAGGGACCCCCGCCGGCGGTCGTCGGCAGGCCGGTACTCGATGGAGGATGCGATTGCGCAGTTCCGGGCGGCGGCGGACATGGTGGGCCAGATGGTGTCGGCAGAGGAGGACCGGTGCACCGCCGCCGCCAAGCCGCAGCAGCCACCTCGGCCAGACGCTGCACCGCGCCCGCGGACGGCGGCCTACATGCCGCTCGAGGACGGCAATGGGGACACGGCGCCGCCCGCCTATTCGCCATAGACACACACACACACACGCTGGGCAGACGTCTTGGGCCGGGCAGATGGCTATCTCTGCAGCTCTGCTGCTGTTGCTCACAGGTTTTTTTCCTCCTCTTTTCTTCTTTATTGTTTTCTTTCTTTTTCTTTTTGCTCTTTTCTTCTTTTTTTTTGTTTTCCTTCTTTTTTCTTCTTCTTCTTTCTTTTTGTTTTCCTTTTTTTTTTCTCGGCGTTTTTGCATCATGTAATGATTACGGAAGAGTTTGCCTTTTTGGGTTCTATCATGCCTTTGCCTCCTTTCTGGCACCCACAAACGCCTCGTAGTTGCGGCCGATGCGCGCCACGCCCTCGGCCAGCGGCCACTGCTTGACCGCGCACACCCGCCGGTACATGGCGGCCAGCGCCGCGTCCATGGCCGGCCCCGCCGCGTCCAGGTCGCTCTCGACCAGCAGGCGGTCGTCGTGCCACGCCGCGGCCGACGCCGCGTTGACCGCCACCGACAGCGACACGTACACGGCCACGGGGATGCGCGGGTCCAGGTACTGCCGCAGCACGTCGACGGGGCCGCTGAACGAGTGCAGGCAGATGGCGGGGACGAGGTTGTTGTTGCCGGCGTTGTCGTTGTCATTGTCGTTGCCGTCATCGCCGTCGTCGTCGTCGTCGTCGTCCTCCTCCTCCTCCTCACCCCCCCCTCCCGCCTCCTTTCGCTCCAGCCACGCCTGCGCCCGCCGCTCCCGCCGCGACGGCACCCGCCGCTCCCGCCCCGTCCAGCACGCGGCCGCCAGTGCGCTGAACAGCAGCCCGTGCGCCTGCACGCCGTGCACGCTCACCGGTCGCTGCAGCTGTGCCGCCAGCCGCAGCTGCGCCGCCAGCACGGCCACCTGGTGCGCAGGACGCACACGGAACGGCGACAGGCGGCGGCCGGCGCGGGTGCCGGGGGTGACGGCAGGGATGGCGGCGGCCGGTGCTGCCACCGCTGCCACCGCTGCCGCCGGCTCCGGAACACGAAACGCCTTGTCCAGGCCGACCTCGCCCACGAGCGCGCCCGGATGCGCCGCCAACCGCGCACGCATCGCCGCCACCACGCCCGACAGCGGGCGGATCGCCGGCAGGCTCGCGGCCAGGGCATCCAGTGCGGCCGCCAGGGTGCCGTCGCCGTCGCCGTCGCCGTCGCCGTCGCCGTCGTTCTTCTCGGCAGCCGACGGCGTCAAGACCGCTGCCAGATGCCGCCGCTTGGCCTCCATCGATGTCAGGTCGCCGCCACCGCCGCCCTCCCCGTCGTCGTACAGCTGGTACGAGAACCACGGGTGCCAGCCAAAGGCCGGGACGACGCGCGCCGGCTGGTCGGCGGCCAGCTGCGCAACAAGGCCCTGGTCCTGGGCACGCGTGGCCATGACGGTCAGGCGCGCGGCGCGCATGGCCGGGACGGCGGCCAGCGACGCAACGGAGTCCGTGGGGTGGCAGTGGGCGTCGTAGACCGGGGCCGCGTGCCAGGGGAAGGGGTCGTCTGCGGGAGCGGCATCGTCGCGGAAACGGCGGCTGCTGCCACCGCCATTGCCCTCGCCACCACACATCGTTCTTGGGCGTGGCGGCAGAAGCACAGGCTTGCCTGCGTGGCGCGTAGCAAAAAAGATGAAAAAGAAAGACCGGTCACTCTGCCGGAGTCACAGCGGTTGGGCGCGGGCGGAGACAGCCCCCGTATCTGCAGCGGGGTTTAGGGCACTAGCCGCTGTACCAGTACGGAGTAGGACTCCGTAATACTCCGTAATCCGGCATTGGCGTATCTTACGAGTATACACGAAAGCAAATCGTTCCGTCATTGGTATCTCGGGTTCGTCGTTTGCCGGCACCCTGAAAAGACTGCCGGTCCAGGTTTGCAACGCCAAACGCCATGCAAGGATAAAGACAAACAAAAAGAAAAGAAAAAAAAGGAGAAATCGCGCGACTGGGCCGGGACTGGGCCCCATGCCGTCCCCAAGGTCGAAAGTAAAGCCCCCTCCCCCCCCCCCCCCCTTCACAGCGTCTGCCAAAAGTAGTTGGCGTAGAAGAAGCGCGAGAACTTCTTGTCCATGTTGACCACGTGCACGTCGCCCTTGCGGTCGTTGCGCACAACCGCCCGCGTCCACGCGCCCTCGTCGCCGCCGTCGCGCTCCAGCTCAATGCCCAGGCTGCGGTACACGCGCAGCCGCAGCAACACCTCGTCGTCGGTCGGTGCGTCGGCAGCGGCGGCGCCGGTGGCGTCACTGGGGCTGCCGTCTCTACCACTGCTGCTCTGTGCCGCGGCAGCGGCCGCTGTCCCCGCCCCCGCCGGCCCATCCTCGCCCTGCAGTTCCAGCTCCTGCAGCCGTGCGGCCAGGTCGGCAGCGCGTGCCGACAGCCGCTCCGTCTCCATCTCCAGGTCGGACGCCGCCTTGGCAACGCGGAACTTTTGCGTGTCGAGGTCGGCAATCGTGGACGCGTGCGCGGCGCCGGCGTGCTTGGCGGCGAGCTCGTCGTGCTGCGCGCGGGACGTGTTGAGCTGGCGGGCGAGTTCTGCTTGGTCAGTTTCGTTTGCTTGCACGCGTGCTCGTTGTCCTTTGTCCTTTTTTCTCGTGCTTCTTCCCTCCAAACCTACTCTTCAGCGCGGCTTCGCCGTCTTGGACCTGCAGCTGGCGGGCCTCCTGCAACGTCGCGAGCGACTCCTTGATGCGCGAGACCGCCGCCTTGTCAGGGGCCGTGTTGAAATTGTCCACGGTGTGTTGGATGAGCTGTAGCGGGGGGAGGGGAGGAGGGCACGCAGGTCAGCTTATGAGGATGAGAAAAGAGACGAAGAAGGGGGAAAAAACACATACGACCGAGGGGTCCTCTTCAAACAGCATTTTGGCGGTGTCAGTGTTTGAACAAATAAAAAGAGGCTATGGGCGTCCTGCAAAGCGTCGTCGAGTGTCGAGTGTCGAGGCAAAAGGTCGTCGGTCAACTGAAGTCGCGTTCGTTGATTTTTCACTTTCCTTGTCGCGACATGTTGACGCACGCGCGCCAGTCCCGACTTGTCGCTAGGGTGATTATCTTATCGGAATCTGCATACATGCATAGTATGGTCTAAGTGCATGTCTGCAGCTCCCGGAAAACACCGTGACACCCGCTTCCTGCCAAGGCGTCCTGTATAGCACTTTGAACCGTTGTTTTTCCTCGGGCTTTGCATATTGTTTCATGCTGAGCTTGCTCTTCTTCTCGCTGTCTGCAACCCACATCGGGCTCCGGTGCAGGCCACATGCCGCTCGATGACGGAACGCCCGCCTGTCCCGCTATGAAAAAAAAAGAGGGGACCCAGCTAGTGGGCCTGCAAGGGGCCCCAGGTGTCCTTGTCCTTTGATGGCAGGTGCAACACGCCTAGCAGCCAGCCCGAATAGAGGCGCGGAGGTGGCGGAACGGTGGAGTTTCTCTCCTGTATACAGGGAACGCGGTACTTCGTACGAACCTCGTCGCAGGCCCTTTTGCCGGCATTTTGCTGTCTCTCTCTCCACCTCGCTTTTCTCCTCCATTTGAACCACGACGGACCCCGACGACATCGACGACGCGGACTGCCCTCCCCCCCCTCCTCCTCCNCGTTGCTTTACCCTTCGTCTCAAAAGCAGGAGCTCTAACCTCCCCCCCCCCCCCCCCCCCCCCCCCCCCCCCCCGACCCGGTAGAGGCGCGCGCCTCCCCCCCCGTCGAGTGCAAAAGCCACGCTACGTCCGCTTCTCTCGCTCCCTGACTCCTGTTTCTTTTTCGTCTTTTGCATCCCAGCAAGTCGAAATGGGTGCCGCTCTTCCCTGTACGTCACCGTTTTTTTGGTGTGCCTGTTTCTGTTGTGTTTTTTTTTTTCGGCTTTCTATGCTTCACCGACTTTCGAAGCCAGTCCTCTCGCGCGCGCTCTGCATCGTCCTCTCCCTTCGCTCGGCTAACTGACTTTCGTACCCAACAGACGCCGTCGACGCCGAGACGTACGTTGCCGCTCCCCTTTTACGCTGATCTTCCTCTGCCGAGGTCGTCCCGGGCCACACCGGTGCACCACCCCCCTCTTGCTAGATGCGTGCACGCGCTTCTGCTAACACGCCCGCTCGCCCGTCCACCAGTCCGCTCAACCCGGCCGAGCTCCAGGTGCTGCGTGCCCAGTATGAAAAGGAGGGTGGCCTGGTTGGTGTGCAGACCAAGTTCAATTTTGCATGGGTAGGCCCCCCCCCCCCGTGTGTGTGTGTGTGTGTGTGTGTGTGTGTAGAATTATGCCTCTCTCTGGATCCCACTGACAGCCCAGGGTCTCGTCAAGTCCACCGCCCGCGCCGACCAGCAGCAGGGCGTCATGCTGCTGACCGAGATCTTCCGCACATCGCCCGAGCGCCGCCGCGAGTGCCTCTACTACCTCGCACTCGGCAACTACAAGCTCGGCAACTACGCCGAGGCCCGCCGTTACAACGACCTGCTGCTTGAGAAGGAGCCCACAAACCAGCAGGCCGCCAACCTCAACACTCTGATTGACGACAAGGTTCAGAAGGAGGGGCTGGTCGGCGTCGCCATTGTCAGCGGCATCGCTGTCGTTGCCGGCGTCGTAGGCGGCGTGCTGCTGCGCAACCTGGGCCGGCGGCGGTAAGACGGGGGCCGGGCTGGATGCCGCTGGTACGGCGGCTGCATGGCGCCTTGCATGCCAGGTGTGTGGCCCGAACCCCCCACCGGTTTGATTCCGCGAGGGACATCCCCCCCATATCCCCCGCGTACTGGATTCGATAATGTGTTATATGTTAGGGAAAGGCTGGGACTTTATTTGCGCTTTTTCTTATTTCTTGGGCGGCGGGCAGTGGGACACGAGGAGTTTCTGCGTGCATTTTTCTGGTTATTTTGCTGTCCTTTTTTTTCTTCGTCCTTTCGTTCGTATGGTAGTACAGATCATGACGCTTCCAGCCAGCTTGGAGCGAACAGGAGGGACCGTCCCCTGCAGCGGCTGGCAAACAGCCTACCCCCCCCCCTCCCTCCCTCCTCCCAACCAACGCCACTCAACCAAACAAAGTCTATACAAACAAAACCCATGCATGCTTGCCTGTCAGCGTATCAAGGTCCATGTGAAGAGACGGTGAGCCAGACGGATCGCTTTCGCCCCGAAACGACGTGTGCACCACGTTGCATGCTTGCGTGGCGTTCCCAGTCCGGGCGTGCTGTCGGTATCAGAACGTGGTCGGGCAGTCGAACGGCAGGCATCCAGCATGGTCCAAGCAAACGCCCAAGCCCCATTCGTTCCTAGGTCTCCGTGTCCAAACCGCGTCGGGTCCAGGCCTGCTTCTACACCTGCCGTTCCCCCCTCACTTCTCCTCTTTTCTGTTCATGCCTCTCCCTCCTTCTGTCCTTCTCTCCTTCCTTTTTCTCCTGTAACAGCTCTGTGACGCAACCGACTGTGCGCTGCCCTTACACCACCACAACGGCGAGGAAACAACGACACGCCTCGCTGCCGGTGCTCCTTCCCTTGTCCTTTATATCCCCCTCCCTCGTCTTTCTCTCCCTTTTTTCCCGTGATTTCGTTTCTTCTTCCTTTTCCTCCTCCTCAGACATCGTCCAGCTCTCCTGTCCGGTCGTTTTATCGCATCCTCAACTCACTCTTCCTAACCGCCTCTTTTTTAAATCCGCATCTCCTCGCAAACGCCTCGTTTCCTCTCTCTCTCCTTCCTCGCTTACTGCCTTCCCGTCCGCACTGTACGAACACACTGTTTCGCTGCCTCAACCACCAAACGGCAATATTACTCATTTACGAGCCGCTGCCGCCGCTGCCGCCGCCTAACGCCGCCAAGTTTCCCAAAATTAGGAGGGCCGGCCACCGCTACAGCAGCTGACCCGCGACAGCCGCAGGCAACCCGTCGTTCTTCAACAAAAGCAAAGCAAACGGCGGGCATCGTCACCCAGGCGCAGCGAAAGGCCTTGAAAGGCATTTCCTGGACATCCTCACGACCTCGTCTCCCCCCCCTCACCCTGGCTACCCTGATCCGCCGCTAGCAACGGTTGCCAGTCCGGTGCCCAACGCGGACGGTTGCATCAGTCGGGTTCGTCATCGGCCGTTGCACCCGACACCGTCGCTGCGGCCACAACAGCAACACCCAGCAGCAGCAATCCTCGGAACCATGGCCTCTCGCCACCTCCCCCACGTCGCTGGCCGCGACATCGCCTTCTGCTTCCGCTGCCACAACGAGTGGTACCGCCCCAGCGGCGATGCGTCGGCGCTGCAATGCGAACTTTGCCACTGCGACTGTATTGAACTGGTGCGCTTGCCTTTCGTACACTGCTGCGCCTGCTTTTTGCCTATGCTAACGATAGAACAGGTGACGCAGTCAGACTCCAGCGACGCGCGTAGTTTCGTCCTCCCGACGCCGTTCCCTACAGCAAACCCCCCACCCGACATGGACCCTTTCGGTTTCTTTCGCCGCGGCATAGCACACGACGCCGGCCAAGATCGTCAGCGCCAGCACCGCGATCACGAGGAGCGCGGCGACAGACACAGGGCTGGCTCTGGCGACGACGGGTATGACTCTGATCCGGGCGTTGCGGACATTGATGAGCAGGAGTTCCACGACCCTGGCAACTACGATATGTATCGCTCCACCTTCACCTTTCACCCCCCGAACCGCAGCACACAGCAGCAAGGCGACCGATCTACTGGATCCCGTAGGCATCGGGGATCGGACGCCGATCACGGCACTGGTTCGTCCCCGTACGGTCCGCAGCCTCGGGTGACGGACCCGTCCGATCCTGCTTCTATCATCAGCTCGTTTACAAACTTCATAACGGGCTACCGCGACAGCTTTGCTTCAAGGCCCGGCGGAAGCAGCTCGGACAACAGCGAGTCCCACAGTCGGTCACGAACCACGCGCACCAACGACCACAGACACCAGACTACCAGTGTGCGGTTTCCTGGCGGTGCAACCGCCTTCACGATTGCCACGGGGCCAATCCCTCGGCCACTCGATACCCGCCCGGCTATGAGTAGTAGCAGCGTCGGAGGTAGTCCATTTGGAGACTTTGAATCGTATGTTCAGTGGTACCCTTTCCTTTCTCGAAACACGCCCCTAATTCTGCTTTTCTGTAGGTTCTTCACCAATATGATGGCAGCCACCAGTCCGCCTGACCTAGGCTTTGAGCATCGACAAAGACATACAGATGCCGCCGATGGCTTGTCGCCTGATCTGCCGGCCGCCATGCAACAGATCTTGCTGTCGCTGCTGCATCAGCCGCAAGGCGATGTGGTGCACACGAACGAGGCCATGGACCTCGTCATGTCTATGCTTATGGACACAAGCTCGGGCTCGGGCGCCGCACCTCCCGCCACGGAGCAGGCCCTAGACCAGCTGGAACGCAAAAAGGTCGACACTGAGATGCTAGGACCGGAGGGGTCCGCTGAGTGTACCATCTGCATCGCTGAGGTGAACCTCGGCGAGGAAGTTTTGTCCCTGACGTGCAAGCACTGGTTCCATGAGGAGTGCGCGCTCATGTGGCTCAAACAGCACAACACCTGTCCTGTCTGTCGGCGTCCGGTCGAGGCAGCTAACGGTGGGTCCACTGGGGACACACACGGCGAACGCGAAAGCGAACGCAACCAGGCCAGCAACCAGACAGGAAACAGCGCCACCAACAATTCACAGGCCCGCAACGAGACGACAGGCTCTCAGAACACCATCCCTTACGTAGTCAACGGCCGTTTTTTTATGATGAATCTGGGCGACCTACACAATGCAGCCTCAGCCCATGGCGCAACAGCAAACGCTTCAACTAGGGCTACTTCGGGAGAATACAGTTCAGATAGCACTGGTTCTGGCCAGAGCAACAGCCAAGCCGGAAGCGAGGCCGGTTGGCCGCTCATTACGTCATCGATGTTGCGCCTTCGGAGGCTGGAAGCGGCGGCGGCGGAGCCGCGGGGACCGTGGGCGTGGCAGTCGCCATGGGAACAGCAGCAGACGGATCAGCAAGAGAGCGCCCGTCAGCATAGAGAACAGGCGCGGGCCGAGCACCAGGAGGCTGAGCAACAGCACCGCGACCGACTAGACGCTATCCGGCGTACGGCCGGTCTGCCTCCCAACAACCACTACCGGAGTTCGCGGACGCCGGAACGGGCTGCGGCTGCCGAGCGAGAACGGCGGCGGCGGGATTCTCATTCGCCAAACCCCGGCCACAACATCCCCAGTCGGCGTTACAACAACGGCGTCGTTCCGCCGATCGCCGAGGACTACTGGACCCGAGGCGGGAGAGAAGCACAGTCGTCGGACAGCCGCCCGAGAAGCCCTCCGTCAGTGAGCACCGGCCACTATTACTGGCGCGTTGGTGGGTTGGATGGCAGTGGGGACGAGCTGGGCCGTGAGCGATTTGTGGACCGCTACACTCGCGACCGTGACCGTGAGCGGCAACGGGAGCGTGACCGGGACCGTCCGCATCGGCTGGACCACGGCCGGATCTCGAGCATTCTCAACATGGAGCCGACGCACAGCGGCGTCGGCGACCCCGAGTGGCCGGTGCTGTCATTCGGGCGCGATTCGGCGCCTAGTGAGCCTGGCTTGGCAGGTCTGGGCTCCTCTACCGGCGACGAGGGCACCGACGGATACCGCAACACCAACACCAACAGCAGCAGGGGGGGGAGCGGCAGCAGCGGCGGTGGCGGCTTCTTTGGAAGCCTCTTTCGTGGCTTGTCTGGCGGCAGCAACAACCACCAGTCGTCCAATTCCCGCGGTCGGTCGTAGGAGAGAAGAGGGGATGTAAAGAAAAAGCCGCATTCGTTCCTGGCATGTCTATTTTCATTGGGGTTTTTTTTTTTTTTTTTTTCTTTTTCTTTTGCCACTGCAGGCAGGAGGCGTTTTTGTTTTTTTTTTTTTTTTTCGTTTTTTTTTGTTTTTTGCTCAAATTTTTGCTTTAATCTTGTCGGCTTCGCGGCCATCGAAATTGTTCCTGCGGTTGGCGATGGCTCTCCTATGCGGTGCCCTTTTTTGTTTTTTTGTTTTTCTACACCGGACGAATAACATGATGGTCTATTCTCTGCACGAAAGGGGCACAGTAGCCGAGCATGAGCAAATTTACGTTGTATCCCAGCAGTCCCAGTGTGGCTATGGGTTTGTCCGAGCTGAGCTTTTACGCGATGGCCTCGCCTATGGCAATGCCCTGATCGTTCCGAGAACTACGCAGGCAAGCGGCCATGCAGCACGCGGTGCACTGCACAGACAAATGATAACGCTCCCCTCTGCATCCTACTTACGGCGTCTTATCACGCGTCACAAATGGAGAGGAAGGGGAGACGGAAAAGAGTTTTCTTTTATATAAAGAGAACCAACAGAGGACCAGAGTTCTCGCCCTCAAAGCTATCTTACGGCCTGCTCTTGGAAGAAGGGCGTGGGAGACACAGCCTTGACTGGGCGTTCTGCAAAACCAAAGTCTCGTGTGACGCAGAAGACAGACATTTTGCTGTAGGGATGCGTTTATACAACAATGTATGTAGGCTTGGAAGCCAGGGCCGTCGAGAAAGAGACCCGCAACAGGACCCGCAACAGCGGGTGGCTGGCAGGAGCCCCGGAAGCAGGCAGGAATTGCATACCGATACGTGTGAGGCGACAGTAACAAGTGACAAGTGAAGGCAAAGCGGCAATCACGCTCGCTGGCAGACGCAGCATACTCGTCGTGATTCCTCGCCGATGCGTTACTAGGGGTTGTACCCCCCCCACCCCTCCTCGGATGAACAACAGGACGTTGGTCCTGTTTGTTCCTGACTAGGTCAACAAACATCGCGGCCTGGGCGTGTCGTCCACTTCCCGACTCTTGTCCGGCCGGCTTGGTCCCACACTTGCCCTATGGGGGAAGCTCTGGCCAATGGCCGGCTGCACGTTTCGGGGGAGGGGTGGGGGGCAAAGACGTTTCTTGTCATAGGGGCGAAGACGCGAACGCGTCGGGACCGGACGAAACCTACCGAGACCGGTTGCCGTCGTTCTCCGGCCATCGGACTGTATTTTTTCTTTTTTCTTTCTTTTTCTTGGTAGCTTTCTTTGCCTTTGACCTGTCGCATCGCCTCTCCTCTGGTGCCGCGCGTCTCTTCTTTTCTTTATTTTAATATTCTTTTTTTCTTTCCGACCTTGCTTTTCTTTCTCTCGTCTGCCTGCGGTGTACTCCGGTGATCGTTCTTCTACTCGTAGCCGCATCGCTGTGCGCTTAAGTCTCTGCTAGCCGCACCACCCTCGGCGGTTTTGCGGATCTCAAAGGCGCGTGAAGTTTGCTTACAATTCTCACCGTTGTTGCATATAAGCAAGCTTCAGGGAAATGCTCTGTTGAGCTAACGCACGCTCACCTGGCCGGCGTATCTTACATTGACCCGCCAGGTGTGCGTGTGCACAAGCAGCAGCCTCGTCGCTCCTTCCCGCGCAGCAGTCTCAAAGAAGAGAAGAAAAAGGAAGAGGAGGGAAGAGAAGGAAGGATCTTCCACAATCGAATATTTGCCCCCCC
>PCDN01000006.1:560999-575476 GCA_002778105.1 Ceratocystiopsis brevicomis
CGCGGCCGGTCGTGGCGACCAAGGGCGAGCGCGCGGTGGCCGTGACGATCGAGCTGGAGCTCAAGCTGCTGGCCGACGTCGGCCTGGTCGGCCTGCCCAACGCCGGCAAGAGCACGCTGCTGCGCGCCCTCAGCAACAGCCGCGCCCGCGTCGGCGCCTGGGCCTTCACCACGCTGCAGCCCAACATCGGCACCGTCGTGCTCGACAACCACCGCGGGCGGCCGCTGGTCTCGTCGTCGCCGCGCACCGTGCGCGCGGCGTCCAACGTGTACGAGGGGGGGCGCTCTTCCACCACCACCACCCCCGCCGCCGCCGTCCCCCGCACCCGCTTCACCGTCGCCGACATCCCCGGCCTCATCGAGGGCGCCCACCTCGACAAGGGCCTCGGCATGGCCTTCCTGCGCCACGTCGAGCGCGCCGGCGTCCTGGCCTTTGTCGTCGATCTCGGCGCCGGCGACGCCGTGGCCGCCCTGCAGGCCCTGTGGAAAGAGGTCGGCCTCTACGCCCGCCAGCGCGACGACGCCGAGCAGCAGCGCGCGCGCGACGACCGCATCGACTGGGGCGACAACCCCAGCCCTGTCCCGGCGGCGGCGTCGTCGTCGTCATCGTCGTCGTCGTCGTCGTCGCGCATCCTGCCACCGCCGACCATCTACACCACCGCCCGCGAGCACCGCCTCTTCTCCTTCACGCCCTCGCCCGAGCTCGCCATCGCCGGCAAGCCCTGGTTCGTCGTGGCCACCAAGGCCGACCTGCCCGGCACCGAGGCCAACTTTGCCGCCCTGCGCGACTACCTCGACCGCGTCGGCCACGGCGCCGCGCCGCACCCCAGCGGCGTCGCCGGCGGCTGGACCGCTCAGATTGCCGCCATTCCCATCAGCGCCATTAACGGCCAGGGCATCGAGCGCGTCGTGCACTGGACGGTTGGGCTGTTGGAGCTGTAGTATGCAACAAACCATGTATTTGCATTATGCACAGAACGGGGGTCATGATAAGATAATGAAGTGGGTCTGCCCGTGATGTTTTTTTTTTTTTTTTCTTTTCTTTTCTTTTCTTTTTTCTTTGGCTTTTCTCTCCCGTGTTCTTTCTCGCTCGTCGTCGCTGCATTGGCATCAGTGCATGCCCGAGTTTCCGGGCTTTTCCTTCTTTCAAGCAAACACACGGCCACTGCTCGGCGTCATGGGCCGCGGGGGGTTTAACAAGGTGAGGGGGGGGAACGCGGGGACGACGAGGACGAGGACGAGGACGAGTCTGAACTGACCACGCAGCGACGCGGAGGCAACCGGCGCCGCGACGGCGGCGGGCAGCCGGCGGAGCGGCAGCACAAGCCGTACGCGGAGATTGTCAAGGAGAACGACAAGCTGCAGCGGTACTACAACGGGCTGCTGGGGCTGGACGGCGACGGCAACGACGACAACAACGGCGACAACGTCGACGGCCACGACGGCCACAACGGCAACAACGGCGACGAGGGCACGACGACGGAGCGGGCGGCGTTCTGGGCGGCGTTCCGGCGCGAGCTGCCGCACAGCTTCCGGTTCTGCGGGTCCAAGGGCCACGCGCTGGCGGTGCAGAAGCTGCTGCAGACGCGCTACATCCCGGCGCTGGCGCAGATGACGCAGTACGACGGGCTGCCGGTGGTGCCGCCGCAGCCGGTGCCGTGGTACCCGGACGCGCTGGCGTGGTGGATGACGACGTCCAAGACGGTGATCCGCAAGTTCCCGCCCTTTGCCGCGTTCCAGAAGTTCCTCGTCAGCGAGACGACGGTGGGCAACATCAGCCGCCAGGAGGTCGTCAGCATGATCCCGCCTCTGCTGCTGGACGTGCGGCCGGGCATGGCCGTGCTGGACCTGTGCGCAGCGCCGGGCAGCAAGGCGGCCCAGCTGCTGGAGATGGTGCACCGGGGGGAGGAGGCGCGCGTGCGCAAGGTGCTGCGGGCGATGGGGGGGGACGACAAGGGGGACGACAAGGGGGACGGCAACGACGACGACAACGACGACGACAACGACCCCGACCGCCTCGCTGCCGATCCCGCCGACGACGGCCGCGCCACCGGCATCCTCATCGCCAACGACGCCGACTACAAGCGCAGCCACCTGCTGGTCCACCAGCTCAAGCGCCTGTCGTCGCCCAACATTGTCGTCACCAACCACGACGCCACCGTGTACCCGTCGCTGCGCCTGCCGCCGCTGGCGAGCGAGCGCGGTGGTTCTGGTTCCAGCGCCGGTTCCAACCCCCCCCCCGTCCGCTACCTCAAGTTCGACCGCATCCTGGCCGACGTGCCCTGCTCCGGCGACGGCACCCTGCGCAAAAACGTGACCATGTGGAAGGACTGGAACCCGGGCAACGCCCTGGGCCTGCACCTGGTCCAGGTCCGCATCCTCGTGCGCGCCCTGCAGATGCTCAAGCCCGGCGGCCGCGTCGTCTACTCGACCTGCAGCCTCAACCCGGTCGAGAACGAGGCGGTCGTGGCCGCTGCCGTCGCCCAGTGCGGCGGGCCCGACAAGGTCGCCCTGCTCGACAGCCGCGACCAGCTGCCGCAGTTGCAGCGCCGCCCGGGCCTCAAACGCTGGCACATCATGGACAAGGCCGGCCGGCTGTGGCGCAGCTGGGCCGAGGTGGAGGCCTTTAAGGCCGAGGGGGAGGCCGAGTCTGGTGGCGGTGGCGGTGGTGGAACCGGAACCGGAGCCGGAACCGGAGCCGGAACCGGAAACGGCGCCGCCGCCGCCCCCAGCAAGGTCGTGCCGACCATGTTTGCCAGCGACGAGACCGACCGGATCCCGCTCGAGCGCTGTCTGCGCGTGTACCCGCACCTGCAGGACACCGGCGGCTTCTTTATCGTCGTGCTGGAGAAGAAGGGCGGCGGCGAGGCGGCGGCGGCGGCGGCGAAGAAGCCGGAGGCCCAGGCGGCTGCGGCGAAGACGCCGGAGGCCCAGGCCGCAGCAGTGCCAGCCGTGCCAGCCGTGCCAGCGCCGGCGCAGACACCAGCGCAGGCACCTGCACCCGCACCCGCACCCGCAGGCAAGAAGCGCGAGCGTGGCGAGGGCGACGACGACGACGACGACGACGACGACGCCGAGGCCAAGAAGCGGAAGCAGGGCGACGACGCCAAGACGGCCCCTGCCGCGGCCCCCCCCGCCCCCCGGCGCAAGTACGACGGCCCCTACGAGGAGCCCTTCAAGTACCTGGCGCCCGACCACGCCGTCGTCCGGGCCATCCAGGCCTTCTACCACCTGTCGCCGCGCTTCCCGGCCGACCGCTTCATGGTCCGCAACGCCACCGGCGAGCCGGCCAAGGCCATCTACTACACCAGCGCGCTGGTGCGCGACGTGCTGTCCAGCAACTCGTCGGATGCCTTGAGTGGCGGCGGCGGCGCGGCCGTCAAGTTTGTCCACGGCGGCGTGCGCATGTTCGTCAAGCAGGAGGCGCCCGCGCCCGACGTGTGCCGCTGGCGCATCCAGGCCGAGGGCCTGCCGCTGCTGGCCGGGTACGTGGGCCCCGAGCGCGTCGTGCGGCTGCGGCGGCGCGCCACGCTGCGCGTGCTGCTGACCGAGATGTTCCCCAAGTTTGCCGACGCCGCCGACGCCGCCCGGCTCGGCGAGGTCGGCGCCGCGCTGCCGGCGCTCGGCATGGGGTGCTTTGTGCTGCTGGTCGAGCCGGGCGCGGAGCCGGACGAGGCCGACGACGCAGAAAGCCCCCTCGAGCCCATGGCGCTGCCGCTCTGGAAGAGCTTCCAGTCGCTCAACCTCATGCTGCCCAAGGAGGACCGCGCCGCCATGCTGCTGCGCATCTACAACGACACCACCCCGCTCGTCAACAACGCCCTCAAGAACAAGGCCGCAGATGCTGCCCCAGGCGCTGCCGCAGACGCTGCCGCAGACGCCGCCGCAGAACCGGTGCCCACGCCCCAGGCCGACGCCGCCGCCGAAGACGCCATGGCTGTCGACGATTACGACGCAGAGGACGCGCCGTCGTCGTGATCGGTCGTCTCTCCTTCTTCCTTCCTTGCTGGTAGCTTTGTGTCATTGAAAGGAATTTGTTTGATTAGTAAAGCTAAAACAAATTTGGGCCTCTTTTGTGTGCTTATGTAAAAACTAAAACCGCCGCCGCCTTAACCCCCCATCGAATGTCCTATCATTTGGTTTCCCGGATTCCCCCGTCCCATAAACAAATAAAAACAAAAAAAGGGTTTGCGCATGTGGTTTTTTTTTGTATATGCAATCTGCGCGAAAAGGGGGTAGGGACATAGATGTAAAGAGACAATAAGAGACAAAAAAGACAAGACAAAAAAAAAGTCCAAACGCCATCTGGCTGCCCATGGCCACTCTCTATAAGTTAATTTACAGAGCCATGAAGCCAGCCACAACAGCGGCCACCAGGCCAACCGAGCCCGACAGCATGCCGGCACCGCTCGTCACAACCGACGTCGGCGACGACGCACCCGAGCCGGAGCCGGAGCCGGAGCCGGAGCCGGAGCCGGAGCCCGAGCCCGAGCCGGAGCCCGAACCAGTGCCAGTGCCCGTGGCCGCCGCCGTGGTGGAGCCCTTGGTCACGGTGGTGCCGTTGCCGGCAGCGTAGGTGCCGCTGGGCTTGGAGGCCGACGGCGCCGTCGTCGGCGTCGAGCCGTTGGTCTTGCCAGTAGCCGAGCTGCCGCTGCTGCCACCCGTGGCCGCAGTCGGACTGGCGCTCTTGGTGCTCTTCACCGACGCGGAGGGGCTGCTGCTGCTGCCGCTGCTGCTGCTGCTGCTGCTGCTGGACGTGGACGCGCTGCAGGTCAGGTTGAACAGCGGCGTCGTGGACGTGCCCGAGATCACGCCAAAGCTGGGGTTCGGCGCCGTCGGGTCGGCATCCTGCAGCGTGTACCACCACACGTTGCTGCTGCCGAAGCGCGGGCAGCCGGCCTCGTCCCAGTACGTCTTGGCGTTCTTGGTGTTGGCCTCGGCATCGCCGCTCTTGTCGCCACTGACGGGCCAGCCGGTCTCGGTAATCCACACCGGCTTGCCCTGCGAGGAGCCGCTGGTCTCGGTCAAGGCGTCCTGCAGCAGCTGCGCGCCCTTGGTGATGTCGTTCGCCATCGTCGTCTGGAAGAACGGGTACGCGTCCACACCGAGCCAGTCCACGTTGTCCACCACCTCCGTGTTCGTCCCGTTGACCCACGCCGTCCACGTGTCGACGTGGCCAATCGGCGCGTTGGCCAGGGCCGTGCCGGCAATCGCAGCCCGCACCTCCTTGATGTACTTGACGATCGTGTCCGGGCCCTTGCCCACGCCAGCCGCGTTCTTGATGCCCGTCTCCGTGTCACGGTACAGATCCTCGCTGCCGACCGAGATGCCGGCCACCAGAGGGCCCAGCGACGAGCCGTACTGCGAGATCGCGTTCTTCAGAGCAGTGAGCTCGTTGGCGAAGATGTCGTCGCCGGCCGACGCCCAGAGACCGAGCAGCAGCGACGTCTTGGTGCTGATGGCCGCGGGAATGGCCGAGATGACATCGCTGGCCGTGCCGCCTTGCTGTTTTCGTGTTAGACAACAAGAGTGGGAAAAAAAGAGAACGAGAAAAAAAAGAGCATGTACGCACAATCATGGTGTACAGACGGGCGCTGGTGAAGGCGCCGTCAGTGCCGTCGAGGCTGGCTGCTGCCTTGAAGGCAGACTCGAAGTCAGACTGAGTCTTGGCCGAGCCGTCGGTGTGGGTCGAGCCGTAGTTGAAACCCTGGAAAGCAGCCATGGCCGGCTGCAGAGCAGCGGCGAGAGCCGCGAGTGTGGCGAGGCCGTGCATTGTGCCGGGATTGAAAAAAAAACGAGAGACAAGAAAAGGAAAGAAAGTATCGACGTGAGCGAGTGTGTCGAAAGAAAAGAAATGAAAAAAGTATGAAAAAAGGAAGGAAAGACGGAATAAAAAGAACAAGAAGAAAACAAAAATAAAAATAAAAACGGTGACGAAATACAACAGAAGAAGAAGCAGGAGGAAGGAGAAGAAAGAAATACGAGTCGGAAGTGCTCGGCCAGAAAACTCGTATATATGTAAGATACGGGTACGTATCTTTTTCTTTTCCCTCATTATTACGCAACACGAAGGCGCGCCGTCGTTGCATCCGGGCACTGTAGGCTCCCCCTGCAGGATTGGCACCAAGCAGACAGTGCGCGCTGGGCGAGCTGACGACTGCGGCCGGCAGAATTTTCCCCTCTTTGTCCCCTTTTGTCCCCTTTTGTTTGTTGTTTTTTTTTTCCTTGGCAGCGAGCGCTGCAGCCCCATCCCCAGGATCGAAGTGGTTCCAGGCGTGACAAAGGGAGGCGATCGCTTGGCCCAGACGCAAGAAAGTACCTCGCCGGGACCAACAAAACCGGGGCCGTGGGCCGTGGTCGCATCCTTTCAGCCAGCCAGGTTTGCCGGTGCCTTGCACTAGTGGCGAGGGCGGTGCAGGGGCAATGGAGAAAGGGGTGGGCGGGCACTGGGCAGCGAGGACGGGAAGGCAGTGCGCCTGGAGGTAGGTCATTGGGGGGCGTTGATTCGCTGCATGCGCCGTTGGGCGAGAGGGCTGTGCTGTTTCGTCTTTGTCGCCCTTTTGTCGTGCCCTCGCGAACTCGAACAAAGGGGCCTCGCAAAAGCAGTGCTGCATCCGGATCCATAGCCACCATCACGGTCCGTAATACTCGTATGCGACGATGCGCGCATGACCGCTCGTATTGGATCTTCGTTTCGATGGCATTCCGGGATCATAAATATAGCAACAAACCCCTGGGCCGGCCAGCAGGGGATTGCGAATCTCCGGGAACCATGGCGTTCTCCATACTCGTAAGATACGGAGTAGACACCAGGGGTTTCGTTAGCGGGTGTTCGCTTGCATTCCAGTCGTCCAAAGAAGACCAAAATAACTTCCAAAGTAAAATTGCAGAAGTGGACCATTCCAGTTGACAGGCAGAGTCGTACAAAAACAAAAGCAGCAGACGTCCGGCAACGGACAAAACACATGAACCTCAGAAATTCGTCTCAATCAACCGCGCCACCAGGTCGTTGGACTCGGGCAGCTCGGGGTAGTCGAGGTTAACGACCCCCAGACACACGCGGCCCGCGCCAAACGTCGTCTGCAGAAACTCGTTGGTCAGGACGTTTATGCCCGTGACCCATTTGCCGATGATGTCGCTGTGCGCGCCCACGGCAATCCACTTGGCCTCGGCGATCTCGCCGTGCTCGGCCGGATCGCCCACGCACGAGCAGAAGTTGAGGTACCAGTCTTGCGCGTCGTGGCTGTCTGTCCCGGCTCCGGACCCCGGTCCGGCCGCCGTCCCAGCCGCCGCGGTCTGCATCATCTTGTGCACAAAGTCGCCCTTGGTCGCAATCAGGTCGTGCAGCGCAATGCGGTTCGCAAACTTCCACTTGTCCTGTAGGCGCACGCGCACCTGCGCCGACGTCACCAGCGTAAAGTCCGCGTTGTCGTCCAGCCAGGCCGACAGGTCCAGCCCGTGCCGTGCCGTCGGCGCCACCGCCGGGTCGCCCGCATACCGGCGGAGCAGCACGGCCTTCCCGCGCACGGCGCCCAGGCGCGGCGTCACCGGCTCCGTGTACCAGCGGTGGTGGCCGTCGGAGCCGGGCCACGGCGGCGTCGCGGCGATCGCGTCGGCCACGGCGTTGTAGAAGACGGACGGGTCGTCCTGCTGCTCCTGCGACCGGTCGTCGTTGTTGATGGACACCAGAACCGTCTCGGTGGGCGGCGTGGCCGGGTCCGGGCACAGAAACTGCCAGATGGACTGCATGACCTTGTCGAACGACAGGTAGCGCGGCAGGTCGATGGGGATGCCGCCGTGGTAGCAGTACAGCTTGCCGCTCTTGTGGCGGCGCAGGCGCAGATCGAAAAAGCGGATGCCCAGGGCCAGCTGCTGGCGGATCGACAGGTACTGGGTGCGCACAAACGGAATGTTGCTGCGCGCACAGCTGTCGTGGGTGCCGGGCACGGTGATGCGCGACACGGGCAGGTCGTCCGGCAGGCTGCCCATCCAGGACGCGAGCGCGTAGCGCAGGACGGGCCGGGCGTACCAGCGCAGGTCGCGCGTCGCCGTGTTGGCGTTGAAAAAACAGTGGACGTGGCCGTTGAGGATGGCAATCTGCGGCGGATCGGCGGCCGTGGTGTCGGCGACGGCCTCGTGCGGGGCCCAGGAAGCGCCGTCAAACTCGGCCACGTACACGGCGTGCGTCTCGTCGCTCGGGCCGGACTCGATGATGCCCAGGTAGGCGCTGCGGCCAAAGGAGACGGCGCTGACACCGGACGCGGCGCGGCCCTCGGACACGTCGTCGGACTGCGACCAGGTCTGGGCAATGTAGTCGTAGGCGAAGCCCATGATGTGGCGCTCGTCCGTGTCGGCGCCGCAGAGCACATGCAGCGCGGTGCCGAGGACGAAGAGCGCGGGGATGCCGCGGAAGACGACGTCCTCGGGGGCCGCGAGCCGAGGCGCGGACCACGTCTGGGCGGCAGGGCCGCCGAGCGCAGCCCAGATGGAATAGTAGAGCCGGCCGCCGCGCAGAAAGGCAAGGAACAGCTTGTTGTGGAAGGCGGCCAGGGCCGGCGTGGAGTGGGCGACGAGGCCGGCAGCGGTGTCCAGCGGCCCGAGGCTGGCCCAGGCCGTGTCGGCGTCGTCGTCGTCGTGCACAAAGTGGGCCATCTCGCCGGTCTCGGGCTGGACCACGACGAGGTGCAGGACGCCGTTGAGGTTGGTCAAGACGGGCAAGCCGGGCAGAGGAAGGCGCTGCGGGGGCCCAAAGAGCGCATCGCTGCCATTGCTGGTGCTGTCCTCGCCGCCGCTGTCGCCGCCGCTGTCGCCGCCGCCGCCGGTCCGCGAGTACCAGAGCTGGCCGTCGAGGTCAGACCACACGCACCAGAGCCGGCCACGGTAGGCGGCGATGGCTGGGGCGGTGGCGGACTGGCCCTTGCCGTCGCTGAAGAGCAAGCCAGTATCCGTCGTCCCCTGCGGAAGCCAAGCCATGGTTGCAGGTGAGGTTGAAGAGCCAAATCGAATGCCGAGACTGTCCAGGCGTGCGGGTCAATCAGTAGGCGGTGCAGTGGTGTGAGATGGAAGACAAAGAGGAGAAGAGGACAAAGGAGCGTCAGATCTCCCGCCGACGCAGGGGGGGGGGAATCCTTGCCCCTAGTGTCAGTAGCATGGTTCTTGGGGAGAAGAGGAAAAAGAGGGATATTTGGGAGAGAAAGAAGGGTCGAAGACACGATGAGAATCGGGGAAATGATCCGAGACAGCTCAGGAAGAGTTCTCTATTTTTGTATTTCTGTTTGGTCTGTTTGATTTCCTCGGGTGGGCTCGGTGCTCTTCATTGTACGGCGCGGCCCAGGGCGTGGGCATCGACAACAATGCGGTGCAAAGGGGCGAATGGGACGGACGATGGTGACAACGGATGAGAACAGGCAGCAAACGGACACGTCTGTCCTACGAGTGTATGCAGCCGTCTTGTGCTCGATCTGGAAAGAACAGCCCGGAGCGCAGCACCTGCCATACGGGGGGGGGTACACACGGCAACTGGCCATTCCGGACCCACTCTCGGATACGACGCGGTCGCGAGATGGATTTTTCTTCCTCACCAAGCTGTGTCCTGTCCCCCCCCCCCCCAAACGACGACGACCAGGCATTTTTTTTCGTTGTCCATTGCTCCGATCGACCAAGCATGGTCCCCGTCTTCTCTGGCCTCGGCCGCCTCCGTGCCGTGCTGCTGCTGCTGCTGCTGGTCGTTTTCTTTTTCGCCGCGGGCATGTCAGCCCAGGAGACCCAGGAGGCCCAGGAGGCCCTCCTGCTCCCGCTGCCGCTCGACGCCGATGCCCTTAACGACCGCCTGCAGGGGTGCGCCGTGGTGCAGGCGCTCGGGCGGCAGAAGCTGCACCTGCACGGGCACGGGCTCGGGCACGGACACGGCGACGACAGCACGCTGCCCGAAACGACGACGACGACGACCATGACCAAGCTCTTTGCCGTGCTGTTCCCCGGCAGCCCGGCGGTCAACGCGCTGCTGGCGACGCTGTACATCTCGGGCCCGCCGAACCTGCTGCTGGCGCTGTGTCCGCCCAACATCGACCCGGCGTCGCTGTCGGTGATGGTGGCGTTTGCGGTGGGCGGCCTGCTGGGCGACACGCTCTTCCACCTGCTGCCGGAGATCTTTGTGGGCGAGGACGACGCGCGGCCGGACCGGGCGCGGCTGGTGCTGGTGGAGCCGAACCGCAACCTGCTGCTGGGCGTGGCCATCCTGGTCGGCTTCCTGACGTTTGTGGCCATGGACAAGGGGCTGCGCATCGCGACGGGGGGTGGCGGACACGATCACGGGCAGGACCACGGCCACAGCCACGAGCAGTCAGCGGTGGCGTCGACCAGCACGTCTGCGGAGGCGAAAGCCGGCGGCGCGGCCAAGAACCGGAGGAAGGCCGCTGCAAAGACCGAGACGGCCGTGGCCGCGGCCGCGACGACGACAGAGCCCAGCGCCAGCGTCAAGCTGTCGGGCTATCTGAACTTGATGTAGGAAAGGGGGGGGGGTGGTTCCCAATCCGACCCATTCAGGTTCCAAGATGCTGACACCCCAGCAGCGCCGACTTTACGCACAACATCACGGACGGTCTGGCGATGGCCGCGTCCTTTTATGCGTCGCCGACGATCGGCGCGACGACGACGGTGGCCGTGTTCTTCCACGAGATCCCCCACGAGGTCGGCGACTTTGCGCTGCTGGTGCAGTCGGGCTTCTCGAAGCGCGCCGCCATGGGCGCGCAGTTTGTGACGGCACTGGGGGCGCTGCTGGGCACGGGGATCGGGATCCTGGTGCAGGAGCTGGGCAGAGCGTCGACGGCGGACACGGACACGGACACGGACGCGGACGCGCGGACGCTGGGGCTGGGGCTGGGGCTGGGGCTGGCCGGCCCAGGACGCGGCGGACTGGTGGGCACGAGCCTGGGCTGGGGCGACCTGCTGCTGCCGTTCACGGCGGGCACGTTCCTGTACGTGGGCACGGTGGCGGTGATCCCGGAGCTGCTGCAGACGGACCTGGCGGGCGGCGGCGGCAGCAGCAAGAGCAGCAAGCTGGGGGAGCTGCGCAAGACGGCAGTGCAGTTTGCGGCGATTGCGGCCGGCGCGGGCATCATGCTGTATATTTCGTGGGAGTAGGTCCGTCGTCCCAAGCTTGAGCCTCTCTTTGAGTCTCTGAGTCTCTTTGAGCCTCTCTTTGAAGCCACGGCCACGGCCCCGGCCCCGGCCCCGTCGTGGCTGTGCTCGTAAGATACATACGGGCCGGGCGTGGTTGCGCCGTGCTGACCGTTGACAAGAAGGTTGCAGCCTCAGGCAGCCCCCCCCCGCTTTAGACGGGCCCACTTGACTGCGGAGGATTCTGCCCCACTCTTTCTCCACGTTTTCATGTCAAAACATGCGCCCTTCGGAGGAGTCATCGGTCGACCGCCGTATCCCGGACGGCGGATGAAGAATGACCGCGCGTGCGGTGACCAGGGAGGATGTGACTCGATTTTTGTCGAGTTTCTTTGAGCCAGGCGCTTTTCAATTTCGATTTTTTTCGATTTGTTTCAGTTTGTTTCAATTTTTCTTTTGATTGTTTTCTCTTTTCTGTCCAATCTGAGTCACCACTTACACGCTTCCGGTGCCCTTTGGGTCTTGATCGTAGTCTAGATTGGATTTCCCAGCAGCTGCCGGAAGGGCGTACTGCGGAACAATGACACAATTGTCTTTTAAAGTTTTCTTGGATCCTGTTTTTGCATATATCTATCCCGTCTCCCTGTCCAGGGTCTTGTAGTCCGAGCCTCTTCCATTTTTCCTTCTATTCCGTCTTCCTTCAGACGCCCTTCCACACGTCCTCCGTCCGCCAACGGCCAACATCCTCAAAGAACAACCCAAGCCAAGACCGCTACGTCGTCCGCACACGACATCCTCTTCTGCATCGCCGGATCCAGCCTCTCTGGCGTGAGCACGCCCGTGCCCAAAGTCAGGAGCTCGGCCAGCGCGTCCGCCAGCAGCGCCAGCAGCGCCACCAGCGCCACCAGCGCCACCAGCCTCGCCGACCGCGCGTCCCGCCGCACCGCGATGGACGTCCGCGTCGACGACCACTTCCCGGCCAAGGTCTACACCAGCGGCGACGCCCTGGCCGGCACCGTCACCATCACGCCGCCGCGCCCGCTGCCGTTTGACGCGGTCGAGATCGCCCTGACCGGCGCCGTGCACACGACCGTGCTCGCCGTCCACGGGTCGGCAAGGAAGAGAAGCCACGTCTTCCTCAAGCTGGTCATGCCCGTCGACGGCGAGGCGGCGGCGGGCGCGGCGGCGACGACGCCCCGCGTGCTCGAGGCCGGCCGCACCTACGCCTTTCCCTTCCGCTTTGTCGTGCCGGCCCAGCTGACGCTCGGCGCCTGCAAGCACCCGCACGCCGCCGACGCCGTGCGCGGCCACCACATGCGGCTGCCGCCCACCCTCGGCGGCGGCGCCTGGGAGCGCGACGACATGGCGCCCGACACGGCGCGCGTCGAGTACGTCGTCAAGGCCCGTGTCTGGCGGTTCGCGGCCGGCCAGGGGGCGGGCCGGGTCCGCCGAACCAAGGTCGTCGAGGCCGCGCACCCGCTGCGTGTGCTGCCTTGGTCGGTGCCGGACGCGGCATTGCAGCCGGTGCCGACGACGACGACGACGACACCATCCAAGCCCGTCGGCCGGCGCATCTACAAACACCACGTCTCCAAGACGCTGCGCAAGGGCCTGCTCCGCAGCAAGCTCGGCCGGCTGTCCGTGACGGCCGCCGACGGCGTCCTGGCGCCCGTGCCGCCGCCGCTGGTCCTGCGCCACGACGACGGCCACGGCGGCGGCACCACCACCGTCGCCACCGCCTTTTCCACGCCCGGCCCCGGCACCACCGCCCACCTGCACCTCCGCTTCGAGCCGGCCGCGCCCGACACGCCGCCGCCGCAGATCACCGCCGTCGCCGCCCGGCTCGGCGTGCACACCTTCTTCAGCCAGCACGGCACCGCCACCTTCCCCGACCGCGGCGACTGGATCGGCCACGACGGCGGGCCGCCCACCGACGTGCGCGGCGACTACACCACGTCCGTCGCCCTCCCGCTGTCGGCCGCCACCGCCGCCACGCAGGCCGCGCTCCGGTCCTTCCAGTGGGTGGCGCGCGCAGACGAGGCGCCCGTGGCGCACAAGGCCCCGGGCTGCAGCAGGGGCAGGGGCAGGGGCAGGGGCAGAGGCAGCGGCAGCGGGAGCGAGAGCGAGGGCGAGGGCGAGGGCGAGGGCGGCAAACGGACGTCGGCGACGTCCCCCAACCCCGACGTCACCGTCTCCTACGCCGGCTCCCTCGCCATCCCCGTCGACGTCCCCCTCCACCGCAAGTTGTTCGTGCCCTCCTTCCACGCCTGCCTCGCCTCCCGCATCTACGTGCTGCACCTCGCCCTCACCGTCGCCCCCGGGTCCAAAACGTCGTCGCTGGCGTCGGCGGCGGCCTCGACGACGACGACGACCACCACCACCACCGCTGCCGCCACCGCTGCCGCCACCGCTGCCGCCACCGCTGCCGCCACCGTCCCTTCTGCCCTGTCCACCCTGTCCACCACCACCATCGACGTCGCCGTCCCCATCCAGATCGTCATGGCCCCGCCGCGGACAGCTGCCGCTTCCAAGGCGACCGACGCTGCCGACGCCGACGCCGACGCAGACGCAGACGCAGACACCGCCGCCCTGCCCAGCTTCGAGGACGCGCTCCACGAGGCGGCCGCCGACGCCCACCTGCAGCCGCGGGTGCTGGCCGTGCCGGACCAGCAGTACCTGGGCACGAGCCAGCTGCCGGGGTACGGACAGTAGTGCCGAGGCGGCATTCGTCTGCTGAACAAGACATCCGGCCGGAAAGGTTTTGTTCATTTTGCTTGGGGGTCAAACATTGGTAAGAAACACTGCCGTCTCCGTTTCCTCTGCAACTCGCCTGTCTGAAACCAACTGGAAGCAAAAACAGCAAACAAAACCAAGCACATCCATCCATCCATCCATCCATCCATCCAATCCCATCCACCGGACAGGCCACCCGGGCCCTAAAGCCAGCCCTCCTCGTGCATGGACGCCTAGCCCAGCATCGAGTGCGTCCGGATGCCCTTGGGGCCAAGTTCGCTGGGGAATTAGTTTGGGAGAAGACTCGAAAAAAAACAAAAAAAAACTCACTTGTACTCCGTCCGCGTCAGGCTCATCTGCCGCTGGAACTCCTGCCCCTGCGCGTCCAGGTTGTGCACGCAGAACGCCAGTCGCGCCGCCACCTGCGCCCCCAGGAACATGGCCTCCTCGAACCCGTTCTTCGTCCACTCGCTCAGGTACGTCGGCAGCGCCGCCAGCTTGATCGCCGTCGGCGTCTGCGCGTGGAAGTGCGGGCCGTGGCCGTGGCCGTCGGGTCCGGGTCCGGGTCCGGGTCCTTGTTGCTGCTGCTGGTGCAGCGTCGCCGTCGTCGCCGCCTGCAGCAGCGGG
>PCDN01000006.1:581967-593130 GCA_002778105.1 Ceratocystiopsis brevicomis
GGGGAGGAATGTCGGTTATTTTTCTACCCTTTTTCTGTTGTTGGTGATGAGGGCGGTGATGGAGGAACAGAGTGGTTTTGCAGGCGGAGAGCAAGGGCAGAAAAAAATGGCTGGGGACCAGAAATGAAAAATGAAATGACCACAACTACAAAATACACCAATCTGGACTAGCGCGGAAAATTCTGCCGGGCAGACAAGCGGTGTGTCCCGTACCGCGCGCTGCGGCGCAAATTTCTGCCGGACATATTACATAACGGCGGGGGACGAGGCGGGGGAGGAAGGGGGGAGGACGAAGCACAAGGACGAGGGACGAAGGCATGGATTCCGATCGTGATCTATGAAAAGCAAGTCTGTAGAAAGCGATCCTGTCCTCCAGCTCTCGGAAGTTCCGTAGACAGACGGCCTACGTGGGCTTCTTGTACACCAAGCCGGCAGCGCCCTGGAGAAGTCAGCAGGGAGAAGAAAAAAGACGGGAAGAGAGGAACGGAACCCAGGAGAAGGACGAAGGACATAAAACACACCTGGTGCTGTGGGAAGATCAGCGCGTTCGCCACCACCACGTTCTCCGGCCGCGTCGCCGCAAACACGACGATCTCGGCAATGTCGTCCGGCGTCAGCGGCTGCGTCCCCGCGTACACGGCATCCGCCTTGGCCTTGTCGCCGTAGAAGCGCACCACCGAGAACTCGGTCTGGACCTGGCCCGGGTCGATCTCAATCACCCGCACGCGCGTGTGGATCAGCTCCTTGCGCAGGCTCTCCGTGAAGCTGCGCACCGCCGCCTTGGTCGCGCAGTAGATGCTGCCGCCCGGGTACGGGTCCAGCCCGGCGATGCTGCCAATGTTGATAATGTCGCCGACGCCGCCGTTGCTGCCGCGCCCCAGGAAGATGGGCAGGATCGCCTGCGTCATGTTGATCAGACCGCTCACGTTGGTCGCAAACATGACGTTGATGTCCTCCTCGGCAATTGCAGGGGCCCGGGCCAAGCCATGGACGAGACCGCTTCGCAGATGTCAGTCTTGGAACGCCGCAAGACAAAATGAACAGAGAACCTACGCGTTGTTCAGCAGCACGTGGATGTCGCGCCACGCCTCCGGCAGGCCGGGCACAAACCCACGCACCGCCTCCGGGTCGCTCACGTCCAGCTGCACCGGGAGCACCTCGACCTTGTCGCCCAACTCCTTCTTCAGGTCGTCCGCGATCTGACGCAGCGTCTCGATCCGGCGCGCTGTCAGAATCAGCCGCAGCGACCCACCCGCAGCCGCCGTGCGCGCAAACTCGAACGCGCAGCTGCGGCCAATGCCCGACGACGCGCCCGTGATCAGGACCGTCTTGCCGTTCAGGCGCTTCGCAGCAGCAGACATCGTGGTGATGGATCGGTGGGTAAATCGAGAACTCGGTTTGGGCGAAAAAACACTACCTGTTGCAGGGGCTGCAACCGACGCTTGGAATGACTTAGAAAGCACCAAAGGGCGACTGGTGAGGAGCGACTTTGACGCGCGAGAGGCAGCAATCCGATATCGGGAGGCAGATAAAAAAGCAGTCCGGACAGAGAGAAGCATCAGGCAGTGTTCAACCAACGGGGAAAAAAAAAAAAAAAAAAAGGAAAAAGAAAGAGAAATCGGCCGGGCGAAGCAAAGCGATGAAGAAGAAAAAAGGAAGCGGGGGACGACGAAAACCGGACACTGGCGGCGAAAGGGAACTTGTATTGGATACCCCGCCGTGATGTGATGCAATCGGACTAAAGTTGACGAGTCACTGCCGCGTTGTTTTGACGAAAAGCGAGAAAAGGGGCAGCTCTACAAGACGCTCCGAGAATCGGCACCGCCCGATGTCTCACACGCCTGTCGACTCATTCTTCGGCTAGAGATGTTGTATAACAGAAAAGCAACAGAAAACGCCCGTTCCGACCTGGTCCACCGCCTGTCTCGAAAGTGAACCCGTGAGTATAAAACAAAAGTATAAAACAAAGGTTTAAAAAAAAACGCCGTGAAATGTAGCCCAGTACTTTCTGCACTCCTACCATTTTCCCGGTTCAGTTTTGCTTATTTGTCTCGGCCGACACCTCTCCATCTTGTTCGTTCTTGTTCGGCCGGCTCTGTCCGACGTTGTCCTTTTCGTCGATCGATCCTTTGGGTTGCTCAGGCAACAGCTCTTCCTGTTCTTTCTGTTCGACTTCGCTTGATCCTTCAACATCGTGCACTGGGATCGGCTGCGGCTGTTCCAGAAGTACACCCAGCTCTGCATCTGGATGTCGAGTCGAGCGAATAGCCTCGATAAGAGCTTCGTTCTCGCGGGCAGCGCTGTCGGAAAGCGAAGGAATTCGTCTGCTCTTTCGACGAAATGCGAAGAGGGCAAAAAAGGTTGCCACAGCAGAAACATAAGTGCAAATGTGCATATCCCGTTGGAAAGCCTGTGCAACGGCCTTGTGCACCAGATCGACGGTGCGCGGCGACCCGGTTGCCTTGGACGAAAAGAAATCGTATGCGATTACCCGGCCCACCACGTACACCTCTTGTTGCGCCAGCACAACCGAAGAGGTGGCAATCCCCATGCTACCTCCAAATATCCGGGCCTGGGCCAGAATGCCCTGTGCCACCGCATGTCCATCAGGCGGAGCCTCCGCTGTCACCATTATTGTAGCAGACGTTGCCGCCATGCCGAGTCCGAGGCCGATAAATGGCAAAAAGCCGAGAGCCATGCGCTGGAAAGCCGGCGTATCGCCAAGCATCGATTCCAGACCACACCCGAGCACCATCATGGCGCTGGCCAAAACCAAAATGTCTCGCAAACAGTTCGCCCGTCGGGTTATGAGTCCGGCACCGACGCTGCCCACCGCAACACCCCCCAGCATGGGGAGGAGCATGACGCCAGCCATCAAACCAGTGGCACTATTTACCACCTGTAACCTCACGGGGATGGTGAAGATGACCGAAAAAAACGGAAATCCGAGGCACATTGCGTTGAGAATGGCCATCAGAAAGATGTGCTTGTGGAAAAGGCTGAGAGGAAGTGCAGGCATGAGGTGTTCCACATGGCGCTCGATGAACCATTCCCACACCAAAAGGGCCATGCCACAAAGGCATCCGGTGATCAATGGTCCTAGGAAAGTAGGAGCAATCCATTTGGTCGAGTTGGAGCCTATGTTTTGGAAGGAAAAGGTGACGAGACAGGCAGAGAGCATAAGAAGGACGGAGCCAACGAAATCGAGAGATTTCCACGACCGCAGTTTAATGGCCGGCAGCTGTTCTCTTCTTGGCCATGCAAAGCCAATGAACAGCATGGATATAAAGCCAATGGGGCCACTGTGGGAAAGTCAGCAGAAATAGTGACGAACGAAAGAAGGGCCGTGGAACATACTTCATCCAGAAGATCCAGCGCCACGAGGCGTAGCTTGTAAGCAGTCCGCCAAAGACGGGACCAAGAACGCCTGACGTGGCGATCACAACACCAATGGCGCTCGCAATGTGCTTCCTGTGGCGTTCCGGAGTGATCTCGGGCCAGATGATCATGGAAAGTGAGTACAGACCTGAGCCGCCAACGCCTTGCAGAGCGCGAAGGGCGATGAGTTCGCGTAGGTTGCGAGCAAATCCACAGCCAACAGAAAATACGAAGAAAATAAAAAAGGCAGCCAGGAAGGCGTTTCGGCGACCGGCAACGTCAGCGACGCGGCCAAAAACGGCAGCGCAGCTGAGGTACGCCAAATTATAGGCCAAAGCAACCCAATTGACCTGGTCTTCAGAGCCCAGATCTCTGCCGATAGAGAGTAAGCTTGTGGCGACAATAGACGAGTCTATCATGGCGAGAAAAAGGCCGAAGAAGAGGCTAATAACGGAAGGTTAGTTAGGACAGGGTGAGACGATGGACAATCCAGAGCGAGGCAGTAATATGAGGGTATGGGAAAGAGAAAAACGGCAGAGAGAAACCGCGGAAGAGCAACACTTACCCTAGACTGAGAACACAGAGCCTCCGCGTTGAGAGACTGGACCCGGGGAGCCCGTTAGACGGGGGGTTGCAGACCGATGTCGGGGCTTCGAAATCTTCTGTGAATGCACTGGATTGCCTGTCCGTAGTCGAGTTCCTCTGATAATAGTTTTCCAGAATACCGTCTGCGGAGGGCGCGCGACTGCTAGGAGCAAAAAAATTGCTGCGAACGGGGACTGGGGGATCAAAGGTGATGGTCGGCAAGGAAGGCTGCGAGGCGGAGATTCTTATCTGTGGCACAGACAAGGTGGGTGCCGACAGTTGCCGCGGCGGTGGTTGGGTTGGCAGAGGGCGAGCCAGCATGGAGGATGAGGCAGACGCCTGTGACTGTGCTCTTGATGGCGGCGGCGCAGCCGCACCGCTCGGGGGTGCTTCCATTGAAAGAGGGAGCATGGCTGTATTGAATCGTGTATGTATGTGTCGGGTGCGTGGTTGTAAGGATGCTGTGATAAAAGTGCCTCTGTTGTGTCTTTGGCACTGACGTGCCTGAGAGGGTAGTCGTCGAGCAATGAGAAGAACGGCTTAGCATTTGGCGAGACAAACTCAGGGGTAGAATACGAAAACCAGATAACAGATGGAAAGGAAAAGAAAAAGGGGCCAAAATAGAAAACAATACAAAGAATGATGCGATGCCCCAGACGACTTATGTGGCGAAGCACACAAGAACCTTGGATGGTGAACAAAGAGGGTGACCGGTAGAAAAAGAAAACAAAAAAAAAAAAAACAATGCCAAGAGAGGTAGAACAAGAGGAACAGGAAGAAACACAAAGAAGCGCGAGCCTGCCGACCTCGGCTGCAGGAAAGAACTACCTAAAGCCGTGGTTTTTTTTTTAACACGGAGCGCGTCAAGTAGAAGTAGAAAGATGGTCGGCCAAGATCCCGATACAGCAGGAACTACCCGTCTCGGGTATCGGCAATCTCGTAGACCGACGAAGAGGGAAGTTGCGATGGAGCAGACGACGGAGCAGACGCAGGGGCGCGTAGCAAACTGCCGCGTTACACCCGTCTGTAGACAGAAGTGGCGTGGGGGCGCCTGCCTTCCCCGTGTCTTGAAAATTGCCCTTTTTGGATGAGTGCTTGGGTTGTTCCTTCCTGATTGAAAAAAAAAAAAAAAAAACCCCATTGGGACGATCACAAGACGACGATCCCGTCGGCACCGGGATAGCAAAGCATCAGTGGCATCGTCCGCCAATATTTGTGTACAAGATCACGTTTTGGCTTTTTGTTCCCCAAAAAGTTGACATTCATAAGGCGTCTCGTCTCGTCTCGTCTCGCAGGTTCTAGGCGAGGAACTCCTTCTACAGGCGGAAAATCTGGCACCGACTGTTGATCCCGTCAAAGACGCACGTGTTGTCAATAGCCACGTACTGCTTCGTTATGACCTTGATCACCTCCTGCGCCACCATGCCGCCCGTCAGCGCCGAGATGTTGTGCAGCTCGCCGCCCCCGACGCGCGCCAGCTCCTCGGCGACCTGGCCCACGCGCTGGTTTTGGCTGGCACCGGTGCCCGGCACCAGGTTTTCTATGGCCTCAAGGATATTTGCTTTGCTTGCTGCCGGCGTGTGCACGAAGGCCTGCAGGGCGAGGTAGATGGGCACCAGCGACAGCGGCATAGCGCACTGCTCGGCCATGTCGTCGTTGGCCAGCTCCTCCTCTGTGCTGGCGTTAGCAATCAGGGCTTCTTTTGCTTGGAGCTAGGGCGAAGCGCTCTTACCAACTACCTTCGCCAGGCGATCCTCGCCCGGCCCCGTCGCATTGATCAGCTTGACGTGCGCCGCGTTCTTGCAGAAGAGCTCGACCTCGTTCGCATCGATGCCCTTCCACCCGGGCATCGCCTGCACGGTGGCCAGGACCTCGGCCGCGTCTTTCCGCGCCTTGCTCTTGTAGATGGTCTGCAGTCGGATGTACACGTTGGACTTTGCCTTCATGTCGGGCACTTTTCCGGGCAGCGGCAGGCACTTGTGCTTCTCGTAAAACTGCTTGATCGCACTGGCAATGGCCCAGAAGCCGGAATCGAGCTCCTGCTTAGGTTAGCTGCATATCCCCGATCCCGCCCGGCTTCCACGCCAGAACATACAAATCCCTTGGGCTCGTATTCAAGCACCTCCCGCAGCCCCGACGGCAACGACGGCCGCTCCACGTTGCGAAGCACCGCAGCGGCGGCCTCTTCAAAGTTCTCCTCGCCGCCCTCGGGATTGTCTCGCCGTGCAGCCTCCGCCACGAACTTGCGGAACTCCGTCTTCTCTTTATAGGACGACGGATCTGCGCCACCGTGGTCCGCCCGCCAGCGTTCCAAATAATACAATAGGACCACAACATAGGGCAGATGGCCGTGCTCGTGGTTGTCTAGCGCATCAATGTCGGCCGTCAGTTCGCGAGCGAAGTCGGTCAGTTCGGGCCAGGGCGCCAGCAGCCGCAGGTCTGTTGTGGCCGTCTCGTCTGGGTGTGTGTCGACGATCGGAAAGGCGCCCGGCAGACGGACGCGGAAAAAGGAGTAGAAGCCGACCGAGTGCACGGCCATCAGCGGTGTCTTGTGTTTCCGCCCGTACTCGGTCACGAGCGCCAGATCGGCTGGGGAGATGGGGTGCGCGTAGAGAATCATGGTGAAGGGAGAGGACGATTCAAGCAGCTGCGGCAGCCGCCTAGTATCATCGTCCTGGGCTCAGAGTCAGTGAGAAATTCCATTGGCCCGATTCCCCCAGTCGGACGCACCTCCGCCTTCGGCTGCCAATCGCCCTCGACCTCTGGGTTGAGCTCCCGCAGCAGCTCCGTGCAGCATTGCGCTCTCGATTTCCCCAGGCTCGATTCATCCAGGAAGAAGTTGACGCCGAGGTCTTCCTCCTGGACCACGGCCTCGTCGTAGATGGTGAACTGGCCGATTCCTGTGAGGGGCGTCAGTCACAGCGTTCTCAGTCTCCAGCTCCCCCCCCACCCCCNCCCCGACCCAACGCGTACCCGGAAGAATCAGGTTTTTGAGCGTTTCTGTTAGGACTGTGCCGCTCCCCGAGTTGAGCACGAGAAGGTTCGCCGACTCCAGCGCCGACTGGCCGCTGGCTGCCCACAGTCGGAGCTGCCGGTCATACTTCCTCTCTTTTTCCGAGGGCCGGTGCAGGATGGGCGGCGTTTGACTCGCCACAATTTCTGTCATGTCGTGTTTCCAAAGACACAAAGGGCTTCTCACTCAGCAGTTTCGAGAGGAGGAGAAAGATGAGCAGATGGTTGTCGTCGTTTGTCAACAGGGAGGGGCGGATCGCGAAGAATGACTAATCCAAAAGCGGTGAGAGGCGCTTGTTATCGATACCTGCGGCGATAAGATAACCCCAAAAAATTCTGGGCGTTGCTTCTGCCGATTTTTTTTTCTTTTCGATTCGCTTGTTGGTCTTCTCGCGTCCCCCCCCCCCCCCCCCGTACACACCTGCATGCACAGCGACCACCCAGCGATGCGCAGCCATGGAGGAACAAGTTCACAAGCCGCATAGGAAGGCAAAGGAGAAGAAGAAGCATTCTGGTAAGGGAAAGGGCCTTGCGGACGATTCTGCACATTGGTTCTGTTGACTGACTTGTGGTTTTCTTTTTCTCGCTTTCCAGGTCCCAATCCCAAGGCCTTTGCTGTCTCGAATCCCGGAAAGCTTCAGAGGACAGCGATTCGGTCGCATGATGTGTGTAGATTGCCGTGCACACTTGGTTTTATCGATTGCGCGTTGTCCACGCGGCTTTTTTTTTGCTGACAACCGTCCCACCACCAGATCAGAGAAAAACGCCTGCATGTCCCGCTCGTCGACCGCCTGCCGGACGAGCCGCCACCGCGGCTGGTGACCATTGTCGGCCCGCCGGGCGTGGGCAAGACGACGCTGCTGCGGTCGCTGATCCGGCGCTACGCCAAGGAAACGATCGCGGACCCGCAGGGCCCCGTGACGGTGGTGACGTCCAAGAAGCAGCGGCTCATGTTCCTGGAGTGCCCCAACGAGCTGGAGGCCATGGTGGACGTGGCCAAGGTGGCGGACGTGGTGCTGCTGATGATTGACGGCAACTACGGGTTCGAGATGGAGACGATGGAGTTCCTCAACGTGCTGGCGGCGACGGGCATGCCGGGCAACGTGTTTGGGGTGCTGACGCACCTGGACCTGTTCCGCAAGCCGCAGGCGCTCAAGGACGCCAAGAAGCGGCTCAAGCACCGGCTGTGGAACGAGCTGTACCAGGGTGCGCACCTGTTCTACCTGTCGGGCGTGCTCAACGGCCGGTACCCGGACCGCGAGATCCACAACCTGTCGCGCTTCCTGTCGGTGATGAAGAACCCGCGGCCGCTGGTGTGGCGCAACACGCACCCCTACGCCATCATCGACAGCGTGCGCGACATTACGCACCCGACGCACATCGAGGCGGATCCGCTGTGCGACCGGTCGGTCGTGTTCACGGGCTACCTGCGCGGCACGAACTTTGCCGCGTCGGGCCAGCGCGTGCACGTGCCGGGGCTCGGCGACTTTACGGTGGCGCAGATGGACGCGCTGCCGGACCCGTGCCCGACGCCGGCGATGGAGCAGGCGGCGGCCAAGGCGGCGGGCAAGACGGGCCGGCGGCGGCTGGACGAGAAGGACCGCAAGCTGTACGCGCCCATGTCGGACCGCAGCGGGCTCAAGATCGACGGCGACGCCATCTACATCTACCGTGAGAACGGCTTCACCTTTGACAAGGACGCGGTCGGCGTCGAGCGCAGCGAGGGCGAGGCGCTCATCGTCGGGCTGCAGGGCGAGCACAAGGTGCTGGGCGAGACGGACAAGGGCGTGCAGCTGTTTTCCAAGGGCTCGGCGGTGCGGAGCACGTTTGACGGCGACGGCGATGGCGATGAACGCAACACGGGCCGCAAGCAGCAGCGGACGGTCCGGCTGGCCAACAAGGAGGACGACGAGGAGGACGCTGCCGAGTATCCAGACGACGACGACGAGGATGCGTTTGACGACGAAGAAACGGAGTTTGACGAGAAGAAGCTCGGCAAGATGTTCCGCGACCGCGGCGACCGGAATGGCAGCAAAAGCGAAGATTTTGCGTTTGCCGATAGCGACTCGGATCTAGGGTCGTTGTCTGGCGAGGAGGAGGAGGAGGAGGAGGAGGAGGAGGAGGGGGATGACGACGGCGACGACGACGACGACGACGACGACGGCGGCGACGACGACGGCGACGACGAGCAGACGGATGTGCGATGGAAAGAGAACCTGGCCGAGCGGGCCCGGGCGCTGCACAAGCGGACGCGGCCGTTCCAGGCGCGCAACCTGGCGCGGCTGGTGTACGAGAGCGATCTGTCCGTGGACGAGGTTGTCAGGCGGTGGCGTGGCGAGGGCGAGGCGGGCGACGGCGACGAGACGAGCGGCGCCGCGGGGGCGGAGGAGGAGGAGGACTTCTTCCAGAAGGCGCATGGGGACAAGGCGGAGGACGAGGGCGAAGACCGCAGCATGCCGGCGGTGGATGCGGCGGCGCTGGCGAGGCGGTGGACGGACGAGGCGATCCAGGCTCTGCGGTCGCGGTTCACGACGACGAAGCGGAGGGGGGGGGCGGAGGGGGAGGACGACAGTGATTTTGCGGGGTTTGACGAGGAGGAGGGGGGGGATGACGAGGACGAGGACGAGGACGAGGACGAGGATGACGACGAGGACGAGGACGACAGCGAAGGCGAGGGCGCGTTTGAGGATCTGGAGACGGGTGAGAAGCACGGCGCCAAGAAGACGAAGACGGGCACGGCGGCGGAGGCGGCAGCGTTGGAGGACGAGCGGGCCAAGAACGCGCGGCGCAAGGAGGAGCTCCGGCTGCGGTTCGAGGAGGAGGACCGGGAGGGCGAGCACAACGCCAAGGCGGTGGCGCGGCGGGAGGCGGGCGCGGCGGCGGACGCGTTCGGCGAGGACGGGTGGTACGCGGCGCAGAAGGCGGTGCTGCAGAAGCAGGCGGAGATCAACAGGGCCGAGTACGCGACGCTGGAGGGGCGGCAGCGGGTGGCGGTGGAGGGCTTCCGGGCGGGGCAGTACGGGCGGATCGTGCTGGCGGGGGTGCCGGCGGAGTTTGTGCAGCGGTTCGACGGGCGGCGGCCGGTGGTGGTGGGCGGGCTGAGCGCGACGGAGGAGCGGTTCGGGTTCGTGCAGGCGCGGCTGAAGCGGCACCGCTGGCACCGGCGCGTGCTCAAGACGAACGACCCGCTGGTGGTGTCGCTGGGCTGGCGGCGGTTCCAGACGCTGCCGGTCTTCAGCGTGTCGGACTCGCGCACGCGCAACCGGATGCTCAAGTACACGCCCGAGCACATGCACTGCTTTGCCCAGTTCTACGGGCCCTTTGCCGCGCCCAACACGGGGCTGGTGTGCTTCCGCTCGCTCGCGGCCGCGGGCCCCGGCACGGCCGCGCTCGGGATCCGCATCGCGGCCACGGGCACGGTGCTCAGCGTCGACGAGCAGACCGAGGTCGTCAAGAAGCTCAAGCTGACGGGCGTGCCCTACAAGATCTTCAAGAACACCGCCTTCATCAAGAACATGTTCACCTCCGCCCTCGAGATCGCCAAGTTTGAGGGCGCCGCCATCAAGACCGTCTCCGGCATCCGCGGCCAGATCAAGCACGCCCTGCGCCAGGGCCAGGGCCAGGGCCAGGGCCAGCACGCCGGCGCCTTCCGCGCCACCTTTGAGGACAAGATCCTGCTCAGCGACATGGTCTTTCTGCGCGCCTGGTACCCTGTCCGCCCCCACCGCTTCTACAACCCGGCCAGCAACCTGGTCGGCTGGCAGCCCATGCGCCTGACCGGCGAGCTGCGCCGCGACCAGCAGCTGCCCACGCCCCAGCTGCGCGACAGCCAGTACCGCCCCGTCGCCCGCGCCGACCGCCACTTCAACGCCCTCAGGGTCCCCCGCCAGCTCGCCGCCGCCCTGCCCTTCCGCTCCCAGATCGTGCACACGAGCAAGCAGAAGACCCGGACCTACCTGCAGAAGCGCGCCGTCGTCGTCCGCGGCGACGAGCGCCGCGCCCGCGACATGCTGCAGAAGCTCACCACCATCCGCAAGGACGTCGCCGCCAAGCGCGCCGCCAAAAAGGAGGAAAAACGCGTCGACCACCGCAAGAAAGTCGCCGACGCCGAGGAGAAGCGCGCCGCCCGCCAGAAACGCGAGACCAAGGAGTTCTGGAGCCGCGAGGGCCGCAAGCGGAAGACGGCCG
>PCDN01000006.1:600953-616385 GCA_002778105.1 Ceratocystiopsis brevicomis
CCCAGCAACATGTCCTCCTCCCTGGAGGCCAAAATCGTCGTCGTCGGCTCCCAGGGTGTTGGCAAGACGTCGCTGGTGACGCGTTTCTGCAAAGGCTCCTTCGACCCGTCCACCATTACGTCGACGGTGGGCGCCAGCTTCCTCACCAAGCGCGTCGTTGACTCGGACAGTGACACGGTTGTGCGCCTGCAGATCTGGGATACGGGTGCGTTCTTCTTCGTCTCCCTGTTCTCTTTTCTCTGGCCTGCCTGCATGGGCTTCTCTTCCTCTAGTGCTCCGTCCGTCTAACGTCACAGCCGGCCAGGAACGCTTCCGCTCCATCTCCCGCCTCTACTACCGCGGCGCCAATGCCTGCATCCTCTGCTACAGCATCACCGACGCCAGCTCCTTTGCCGAGATGGGCGTCTGGCTCACCGAGCTGCGCCGCAACCTGCCCGCAGACATTGTCCTGCACGTCGTCGGCACCAAGGCCGACATTGTCACCCGCGACCCCTCCAAACGCGAGGTCCCCTTTGAGCGCTGCATCGCCTACGTCGCCGAGAACCTCGCCCCCGGCCTCAGCAGCACGCCGCCCCCGTCGGCCGCCGGCGGCCTGGGCGGCCTGAGCGGCCTGAGCATGTCGGCCGGCGCCGGCCAGAATGCCTACAGCATGGCTGCCGCCGCCGCCGCCGCCGCCGCCGCCGCCGGCCTGTCGTACAACCACAGCACGGGGCTGCCGTCCAACAGCGCACCCGAGCCCCGCAGCCCCAGCTCGAAGCGCAGCTCCGGCTTCTGGGGCCAGGAGGCCGGCTGGGACGCCTGCCACGAGATCTCGGCCGAGAGCGGCGAGGGCGTCGAGGAGGTCTTCCGCGTCGTCACCCGCAAACTCGTCGAGCAGAACCGCAAAATGCAGCAGGCCCTGCTCGCCGCCACGTCCACCCCAGGGGCGCCCGCCCTGTCTGGCGAGGGCGGCTACGCGGCGAGCAGTAGCGGCGCCATCGGGGCCCACGGAGGAAACCACAGCGACGGGAGCAATCCCTACGGCAGCTTCCGCGTCGGTCGGGACCGGCGCAGCTGGATTTTCCCGACCGGGTTCGACGTCTCTGTCGACCCGACCACGGCGGGCGGCCAGGGGGAACCCAATCCGGAAGACAGCCGGCGCCCAAGGCAGCGGTGCTGCTGATTTTGATCTCATTGCATCGTTGTTGTCTTGGACTTACTGACGGTGACTTGCAGTTCTTTGGATTTTTCTTGTCTTCTTTTCCTTTCTGCTTTCCTATAAACTACTTTGTATGATTGTGTATGTCTTTCTTTTGGTCTCTGGTCTTTTGGTCGTTTGTCTTTTGGCCGTTGGTTTCCCTTTTTCTTGAGCATCGGTTTGCATATGTTTCAGCGATTTCACGAGGCCAATGCACAGGTATTGATTTATGCCATGATCTTCTTCCCTTGGGCTGTTTTCCTTGGACATCTAATCCCCTCTAGGAGTTCCTTCAAAAATCGCTGCCTATTCTTTTTTCCTACTTCCTGGCTTCTTTACTGCTCCGTGATTCCAAAATGCTCCGTTCTTGCGTCCCCGGAGTTACTGTTGCAACAGCTATTGTTACAGGTGTTTTGCCACCCCACAAAAAAAAAAGTTTATCCAAAAACTAGGCGATAGAGGATGCCCCTCCAACGCAGATCCTCGTTTTTCACTCACTTAGACAACGACGACAACGACGACGACGACGACAATTGGAATTGCACCAAACATGACTGCGACTGAGAATCCACCGAGTCTGGCTGGTGATGCCACGGCCAACTCGACCATTCTCGCCCTCCGCAAGGCTCTCTGCAGCGAGTCGACGCCGCTGCCTGTCCGGTTCCGGGCGCTCTTTTCGCTGAAGCACCTGGCCAAGCAGGCCACCGACGGGACGAACAGCACAGGCGAGGCGGGCACTGTTGCTGCTGCTGCGGTGGCGGACCCGGTCACGGCGCAGGCCGCCATCGACGCCATTGCTGCCGCGTTCAGCTCGCCGTCGGCCCTCCTCAAGCACGAGCTGGCCTACTGCCTGGGCCAGACGGGCAATTTGGCGGCGGCGGGCCCGCCGCTGCGCGCCGTGCTGTCGGACCGCCACGAGGACGCCATGTGCCGGCACGAGGCGGCCGAGGCGCTGGGCGCGCTGGGCGATGCGGGCGACGTGGCGCTGCTGCGGCAGTTCCGCGACGCCGCCGACGAGGAGGTCGTGGTGCGCGAGACGTGCGAGATTGCCGTCGACCGCATCGAGTGGGCCAACTCGGCGCGGCGGCGGGACGAGGCGCTGCGGGCCAGCGACTTTGCGTCGGTCGACCCGGCGCCGCCGCTGCCGCTCCGGGCGGCGCAGCAGGAGCCGAGCCTGGACGAGCTCGAGGCCGACCTGCTCGACACCCAGCTCCCCCTGTTCCGCCGGTACCGCGCCATGTTTGCGCTGCGCGACCTGGCGTCGCCGCCGGACCGGCCGACGGCCGAGGCGGCGGTGCTGGCGCTGGCCAAGGGGCTGGCCGACGCCTCGGCGCTGTTCCGGCACGAGATCGCCTTTGTCTTTGGGCAGCTCGCGCACCCGGCGTCGATCCCAGCGCTGACGGCAGCGCTCAGCAACGAGACCGAGGCCAGCATGGTGCGGCACGAGGCGGCCGAGGCGCTGGGCAGCCTGGGCGGCGAGGCCGGCGTCGAGGATACGCTGCGGCGGTTCCTGCACGACAAGGAAAAGGTTGTGCGCGAGAGCATCGTCGTCGCGCTCGACATGGCCGACTATGAGCAGGGCGGCGACACCGAGTACGCGCTGGTGCCGGAGGTGGCGGCATCCGCGGCCTGAAGGACCCGCGGGGGGACACCGGCTGGACTGGGGTTTCGCCTTCTTGTTTCGCTTATGGGATGTAGCTGTCTTTTTCCTTGTATTCAATGTACAATCGTATCCTACACGGGTATCTCATGACCGCCGGCCGCGATGTTTTCGTTTCCCCGCCCTGGTCCTTGCCGACCTTGCATGGCAGCACGCGGCGCGTCCTTTGCGGACCGCGAGTCCGATTACTGCTCTCAAGTAGAGAACCAAGACGATAGGGTGTGTGTGTGTGTCTTGAGTGTGATCGCCGGCTGCCTCAGTTGTTCTCTGACCACCGAAAGCCGCAGTCGCAGTGGAAAAACACCGTCGAGCCCTCGTCGGCGCTGCGGATCTGCGCCGTCGTGAACCGCACCTCGGTGCGCCCGCACTTGGGGCACGTCTCTGTCGTCGTCGCCGCCACCTGCATCTTGTGCCGCACGACCGACTGCACCGTTGACAGCTGCTGCCGCAGCGGAGATGGGAAGTCTTTCGGGTTGGACTCGGTCACAATTTTCTGGGAAGAGGCGGCGTCTGGGAGAGTCGTCAGTCAGCGGCAGGTCCCCCCCCCCCCGCGCCTTCTTTCGTCTCCTGTGTCGTCTCTACGCACCGTGGTTCTCAGCACCGCAGCAGCGGCAGACGAGCACATTCCGCTTGGAGCCCGTCGACGTGGGCAGAACATTGCCGCAGTCGGTGCAGAACGCCAGCGAGCCCAAAGAGGATGCCATGTTCGGTCAGAGGGTAGCGAGTCCTGTGGTGCTGACGTGTGGTCGCAGAGGACGGCGTCGTGAAGGCGGACTCTTTTTTTTTCTTTTTTTTTTCTTTCAACTTTTTCTGCCGCGTCACGATAAGAAATCGCCTCCGCGCTAACCTGTTTTGGCGTGCAGTGACCTAGCCTCCATTCCAAGCGAAGAACACGACCACTTTAGCACAAGTATCTTACTCTTATCTTGTTTTGGAGCTGTTCCTGGGGTTTGCTATGCAACCGCGGAAGAATGACAACAAAGCGATTGGATCTCGGATTACCAGATGAGTCTCAGATGGGAAAAAAAAAAAATACAAGGAACGGCGATTTGGCGCTGCGATGGAGTCTACTTAGCAGCCTAATTAATAAAAATACGGGCGGTCTGCTGAGGCAACGACTAACACTCGTATTGTCCTGACGGCCCGTTCTGGCCCAGTCTAGGCTCCCGTATTTGGTCGCTTAGCATACGTCTTCCCGAACGAGAAGGACAAAGTATCTTACCAATGACTACCTACCTACAATCCCGACCGCTTTACTCGGTCATCATACGGGGTGAACACCTTACGCATCGCCTGCGTTCGCGACGTCATCCTGCACTGCTTCTGTTTCACGTTTTCCAGCTGCTGAAATCATGATACGCTGTAAGATAAGATACTTGCGAGAAAGTGTATAGAGTAAGATATCATAGCACGGCGTCTAGTAATAAGCGCGAGGTTGCACTGGGGCAAAGGAAATTAAGAAACAGAGAAACGGCTGAAGAACTCGTCGCAAAGACATTCCTCACGCAGAAGAACTACTCCGTAGAACAAGAACCTTATGCAAAAGTACACATAATTGCTGGCTCTTGCTCTGGAACGGACTTTCCACGCGTCGTCTCTTAGTAGAGGCTACTAGGACTACTGCTGGGACTACTGCTGGCGGCAGCGGCTGCCCACGGCCCTCCCCTGTATTCACCCGTGAAAATCCCGTACCTCAGCCCGCCAATCAGCGCCAGCGCTGTCTCCAGCACTGCGCCCCTCTTCCACGGCCCCTCGTTCGCGCCCAAAAATAAACCTATGCCCCCCCCCCAGAGAGCCCCGTAATGCACATGTTCCGTAATGCAGGGCCTGCCGACACGCTGTAATGGCCAGTGTGTTTATAGTGTCTGTGACTCGTTCGTCGTTCTCTCTTTGCCCTTCCGTCTTTTTGCCTCCTTCCCTCCTGCCGTTTCGACCGTACTCTCCTCCCCCCCCCCCCTTTTTTTTTCTTTCTTTCCTTCTTTCCGTTCTCTCCCTTCCTGTCCTTGTCTACTCTTTTTCTTCATTCTCTTTTTTTGTGCCCTCTATCCAATTTTCGAATTCACCACGTTTTCTTCAACGACAATTTCGCCAACGCATCCAGTGCAACTCGGTTTGCGACGCTGCTTCCCTGCACCTTTTGTTCCCTGTCGCACCTGTCACGTTTCGTCTCGTAACGCCCCAGCCGCGCGCACCCGAACCGAGCTTCCAAGAGTCTTTTCTCGGCCATCGACATCTTCCTCCACACCTTTGCCTCTGGCATCCGAATCGATTTTTTTCAACGCCCCCCCCCCCCCCCGGTTTCACCTCGACAATTTCCTATTCGATTTGTGGCCGGTAGCTTCGTTTGCCACCCACCTTTCGCGTTCTCTTCGGCCTCAGTCGCAAACCACTCGGCCTTTTTCTCGCCACACAAGCACATCTCCTTTTCTCTCGCGACATCGATTTTCTATGCCGCCAGCGAACCTTGCAAACGCCTCTGTTTTCGCATCCACGCAAACGTTCCGCGACAGCCTCCACCCACCCGACGCTGCCGAGTTTGCCTCTCTGCCCGACGACAATCACCGCCCCCCGACAACGCGCGTCCTGCCATTGGATTGGAGCTCTTCTAGCAGGCCCGACCATCCGCCTCCCTCCTTTTCGCCGGTATACCTGACACTGCCGCCTTCTTCTTGATTGACGCGACGTTGCGCGATGACGGCAACTGCCCCCCCAAATCCACCGTTCACAGCGGACACCCAGCCTTGGCCGCCGAGCCCGCCACAACAGCAACAGCCGCCGGCCATGGACGAGCACAGGCAGCTTCGGAAAGCACCGATGACGCTGCGAACGCAACCACAAAACGGTCCGCCAGCCGCTCCGTTGCAGCTACTCACCCCGAACACCCGCCTTCCTCCGAAACCTCCATCCCCGCCCTCTCCCTCAGCCGGGCCCAGCGTCGCATCTCCGTCGGGGAAACGCGATCTTAAGTCGTGGTGGAAGAGCTTCAAGCTCCAGACTAAAAGCCAAGAATCTACAAGAGGTAATATTCCCTCCCCTCTTCTGCCTTGCCTCTCAGCGATGGCCAGGTGTTCCTGTGCTGCGCTGCGCGCCTTGCATTTTGCCTCGCCCCGCACGACAAAACGCCTGCCGTCCTGCCAAAAAAAAAAAAAAAAAGCCCTCCATCGACCCTACAAGCGATCTTTGGATCGTCAACTGGCGCTCTTTGACACGACCCGAGTCTCTTTGCGCTCTATTCTTTCTGCGCGCAAAGGGACGAGGTAACACGGATTGCGCCTCCCCTGCCTGTCTTACCACTCTAGAGAAGCATCCACGTCTGAGATGTCGCACAACACCTGTCACTGTCACAATCCGAGGAGGGAATGGAACCCCGATGCGATTTGCAAGCGCCATTGCAAACGAGGGCCTCATATTCCTTTGGACCAATAGACTAACGATCGTCTCCCCTGCAGAACAAACCAAGCCACGCATTTTCGGCGTGCCGCTACAACAGAGCATCTCTTATGCAAATGTTGCCATCTCACTTATCGACGAAAACGGAGAGTCATATATTTTCGGCTACGTTCCCATTGTCGTAGCCAAATGCGGCGTTTTCCTCAAAGAGAAGGGTAAGCAGTCTTTTCCCTTTCATTGCTGTTTCTCAAGGCATGCCGTACTGACAGAAAACCTGCAGCAACGGACATCGAGGGCATTTTCCGTCTTAGTGGCTCGGAAAAGCGAATCAAGGAGCTGAAAACCGCCTTCAACACACCCGACCGCTATGGCAAGGGCCTTAACTGGGACGGGTACACTGTCCACGATGCTTCCAACGTCCTGCGGCGCTACCTCAATGATCTGCCCGAACCGGTTGTTCCACTCGCCTTCTACGAGCGCTTCCGGGAGCCTTATCGCCATGCCACCGGTCCGGGTGCCGGCGACTCTGATGGCTCCCAGCCAGTCGAGGGCTTCAGCTTCAACGAAGCTATTCTGAAATACCAGAACCTCGTCATGGAGTTGCCACCGCTCAATCGGCAACTTTTGCTCTACCTCCTCGACCTCCTTTCCGTTTTTGCGTCTTCAGCCGATAAGAACCGCATGACGTCGCAGAACCTTTCTGCCATCTTCCAACCTGGCATCCTGTCACACCCGGCACACGCCATGGCCCCAGCGGAATACCGTCTGAACCAGGCGGTACTCGTCTTTTTGATTGAAAACCAGGACTACTTTATTGAGATTGGACGGCAAGCTGCCCATGCGGACAACCACAACGCCGAAACAGCACCAAAAGACACGTCGCTGGTGGCACCTGGTCTGGCAGTTGGCTCGTCGGTGAAGCGGTCTATCTCCAACGCCAGCGCTGGTGCGGACAGCGTCGCGCGGGACGGCATGATCCGCCGCAACCGTTCCACCTCGTCGCGCGTTTCGTTGCACTCTCGGCACTCGCGGCACTCGCGGCACTCGAATGCCAACAGTATGAGCAACAATCATGTCGGCCACAGCCCAACCCCGTGCGGCGGCAGCCCCGCCCCTGGGACGCCAACAAAAGCAAGCCCGAGCGGGAGTGTCAGTGGACTCAACCGAAGCAATACCTTACCTGCCCGATCGCCTGGGCTGGGGCCTGGTCGGTTTCCGAAGCGCCCTGATGGCCTTCCTTCGTCCCCTCTGACCCCGCTTCATTCCCACCGTTCACCCTCAGCGCAGGGCACGCCATCCTTTTCGCCGGTGGCCGAGGCGCTCAGTACCGTGGACGACGTTGAAGCCCTGGACGCCCTTGCAGCAGCGGGTGCGAGAAACTCGTTTGAGGGGACACCTGGAGCCGGGACTGGACCCATGACGCCCGAGAAACCAGCAGGGTCGGTGGCGGTCAAGACGAGCACCAGCACACCGCCGAGACGCTTCAACCTTTTCCTGCGCCCATCGGCAAACGACGTCAATGGCGAGCCGCGACCGCTGCCGAACAGGCTCAAGAAGAAGCGCATACCCAGCAGCGCAAACGCAAGCGCGCAAAGCTCTACACTGTCCTTCCGCTCTTTATCAGCACAGGACGCTCCTCCGTCAGAGATTCATGTGAAGTCAGACGCGTCTTTGGCCTATGTGCCAACAGCAGCTGGCACTGTGCGGCAGCAGAGTGCGAATGGCCTATCTACTGTTGGGTCTGATGACGATGGAAAATCGACGCCCCATGTCTCGCAAGTTCCCTCGGCAGAAACGACGGCAACCGCGACACCTACACCCGCAGCAGACACAACCGTGGCCTCGGAGGTAGGCGCACCAACAAACTTGGCAACGGGCACCGCGACGGACACGACCGTGGGCACAACGACAGATGACGCGGCGGCGGACACTGCGGTGGAGACGGCACCAAGAGCAGCGCTCTCTGACGCTGTGCAACGCACGCCAAGGAAAATGAAAACGTCAACGTCCCTCCGCAGCTCATTTGAAGAACATGGTCTTGACGAGGTCCAGGAGCCAGCGGATGCTCCGGCTGCCGATGCTCCGGCTGCCGACGCTCCGACTGCCGACGCTCCGACTGCCGACGCTCCGACTGCCGATGCTCCGGTTGATGAGCAGCCGGAGAAGGAGAAGAAGCGGCGCTGGCGGTTGTCCCGGCGACGGGAAGACTCGCAGTCGATCTCGGCGCTTGCGCCAGGGACAGGGCCCCGGCAGTCGACGAGCAACATCAGCGCGGTCTCGACACCACCAGGTGCGGGATCGAGCGTGGGGTCGAACGAGCCGGCTGGGCAGAGCACCAGCTCGATCGGGAGCGGTGGGCCGTCGTCTCTGGCCGGGATGGGGTCGACGTCGCTGACGGGCGCCAGCGGGTCGACGGACTCAGCCCTTGCGGGCAGCTACGACGCGCATGACTACAACAAGGACGAGGCGGGCAGGAAGAAGCTCAGTGTATGGCTGAAGAGCAAGGTGCGCGGGGCGAAAGACAGTGTCGATGGGCACCGGGCGCTGTCGCCGTCCCCCACGGACCAGCAGCGGCCATCGTTTGAGGCGCGGGTGGTGCCAGTAGTGCAGGAGAACGGGTCGGTGACGGCGCCCAGTGCGGGCGAAGAGGGGACCCAGGCGACGACAGCCTAAAGACGGGCGAACTAACGGTTTACTTGTCGGTCCCTAAAAAAAAAAAAAAAACACCAGGTGGGCACGCCTCTCGTTGGTCGTGCTGGTGCTATGTGGGACGTTGGTGGTCCGCCGAAAACCAAAAAAAGAACCAAGGACAGGGACAAGGAGACAAAGGGTTCGGACCGTCCGAAGCCTATGAGGATACTGAAATCTTTTTGGAGGCGTTTGCCTTTTTTTTTTTCGTTCTTTTTTTTTCGTTCTATTTTCTTTGATTTAGCTTATGCGAGGGGTTGATGATGGGTGGCCTATGATGGCAATGACGAATACCCCGAGGGGCTTTTACTGCATTTGTGGGAAGGCGTTTTGCGGCAGATTCCCTTTTCTCTGTTTTGGATTTTGGATTTTGGATTTTGGATTTGGAAATGTTTCCAATGTTTTAGTTTTTCTGTTTCTGTTTCTTTTGCTTACCACCCCACTACCCCCTCCCTCATGGGGATTTTTTGTTTTGTTTTTGTTTATATGTGGTCTAGGCGTGTTGGCCAGATAGAAATGAGTGTCTGTATGCCTTTGCCGACGATGATATCCAGGAAATTTGAACAGATGAAGACAATTTCTTTTTGGTCCGTGCTCGTATCTTACCTTGCTCCGTATTGGTCTGTGTACTTTTGTTTGATCATCCGGTGATCCGGTGTAAGACACAAGTAAGATATGTGAGATAGGGCCTCCTTTCGTGTGAGCACGACGCTCTAGGGTAAGACGACGTGCCCCGTGCTCGTATTCTTAGGTCGTAGTTCTGTCCACAGGGTCGCTGATTGCGGGGAAGCGGCACACTATCTTACTCTGTAAGAGTAAGCAGGGATAGGGGGTTGTGGGGAGTCTGGGGCGGTATCTTGTGATGGCCTCGGGATGTGTTTGGGGGTTAGCTGGGCCGTTTTGGGTGGCATCTCTGCGCGAAGGATTGCAGAATTTCCCAGTGGTCTGGCAGCATCGTATCGTACGGTGGATTTCTCAGACGTGTCCTCTTGCATCTCGTGCAAGCAGGCGCGGCTCGGCTTTCCCCCTCCCACCAACCTCTCTGGACTTGCCTCTTGCCCTTTATTCGGGCGACACGAAGCTGCGGCCTCAGGGATACTCGTTTTCGGCAGGTGGCCGGCCAGCGTGACCTGGTGTCTGTCTATCCACTAACTAGGCTGGTACTCCGTATGTGCTTCGCTCCTTCTCCCCCGGTTGGATGTGCCTCCCCCGCATTTTGGATTCGGCAGACTCGATCTTGCTTCCCGATTTTTGGGGCAGTAGTTTCTTTTCTCTCTCTCTCCCTGTCAACGCAAAAAAAACAAAAAACAACTGAAAATCGACTGTTTCCCCCCCCCCTTCGGCGACGACTTGGCCTTCTTCCACTGCCCGTTCTTTGTCGACCCGCTTGCCATTTCCGATACCGCAGCTGGTTCTGCCCCCTTTTTTTTTGCTCTTACTTCCCCTTTTCCTTTACCCCGGCCGGCAGTCTCCCCCCACTCCCGCTTATGCCTTTGTGTTTTTGCCTGTGTTGTCTGTTCTGACGGTCGGTACCACAAAAAAGACTATTTAAAGACAAAAATAGGCTCCAGTTCTTTCTGACGGCGGCCGCTCAGAGTTTGCTGACTTGCGACCGGGGTGTCGTTTTTTTGGGGGGGGGGTGTTTTTGGGTTTTTTTGGTCTTCCCTTTCTTTTACGTTTCCCTCTCGTACTTTGTTTTCTCTTCCTTATTTTTCCTGTCCTTTTACACGTTGTCTACTTTTGCGCACGGACACCGGACCGCGACCGGACCGGAGCCATTGCCGTCATGACTTTCTTAAAAAGTGAGTTGTACGATACGGACTATGCTTCACGTCACGCGTATGGCCGCAACACTAACTCTCCAGCCCACGCCCCGTCTGCGCTCAGCAGCAAGGAGGCCGAGGGCGCTGCCGCCACGGCGTTCGGCACAGACGACGCCGGCGTGATGTCGTCGGATAGCGAGCAGCAGTTCGGCCCCAGCGCGCCGGCACCGGCGTCGGTGGACGTGCCGCTGCCGGCGCACACGACGGAGGCGCGGCTGATGCGGCGCATCGACCTGCACATTGTGCCATTTGTGGCGCTGCTGTACCTGGTGGCCTTCCTGGACCGCATCAACATTGCCAACGCCAGGAGCTTCGGGCTGGTGGCGGACCTGGGCCTGACGGGCGTGCAGTACAACACGGCGCTGACCATCTTCTTCGTGCCGTACGTGGTCTTTGAGATGGCGAGCAACATTCTGCTGAAGCGCACGTCGCCGCGGTACTGGCTGAGCGGGTGCGGCATGCTGTTTGCGCTGGTGACGGTGCTGCAGGGGCTGGTGCAGAACTTCAGCGGGCTGATGGCAACGCGCTTCTTCCTGGGGCTGTTTGAGTGCGGCATGTTCCCCGGGTGCTTCTACCTGCTGAGCATGTGGTACCGGCGGGAGGACGCGCAGCGGCGGTACTCGTTCTTCTTTTCATCGACGTCGCTGGCGGGCGCCTTTGGCGGGTTGCTGGCGTCGGCGATTGGCAAGAGTGAGTTGTTTTTTTTCCGCTCTGTGGTCGCGTGCCGTGCTGTGTGTCCTGTTCTAACACCCACCCGCAGTGGAACACCTTCGCGGATACAACGGCTGGCGTTGGATCTTTATCATCGAAGGCTCCGGCTCGTTCATCGTTTGCCTCATTTTTCTCTTTACGTTTCCGTCGTTGTAAGCTTTCTTCCCACCAACCCGTCTCATCACGTATCGTACGTCTTCGGCTCTGACTGACTCGATTCCCCCCAGCCCCGAACAGGCAAAGTGGCTGCGTGAGGACGAGCGCGAGTACGTCAAGGCCCGCCTGCGCGACGACCAGGGCAACAATGCGGTCGAGCGCAAGATCACGTTCCGCGACATCCTGACCGTCATGCGCGACAGCAGGATCATCCTCGGTGGCTTCATGTACATGGGCCTGATCGTGCCGGCCTACAGCTACGCCTTCTTCAGCCCGGCCATCATCACCACCTACCACTACAGCCCCATCCAGACCCAGCTGCACGCCGTGCCGCCGTGGGCGTTGGCCTTTTTCTTCAGCATGATCGTCGCCTACATCTCGGACCGCACGCGCCACCGCTTCCTGTTCACCGTCGGCCCCATCTGCTTGTCCATCGCCGGCTTCAGCATGCTGCTGGGCATCCACACCAACGTCCACGCCGAGTACGCCGCGCTCTTTCTCATCTGTGCCGGCACGTACTCGGCCATGCCCGTCATCGTCTGCTGGTTCACCATGAACCTGGCCGGCCACCACCGCCGCGCCATTGGCGTGGGCTGGCAGATCGGCTTCGGCAACATTGGCGGCATCATCGCCACGTACTGCTTCCTGGACAAGGACAAGCCGCGCTACAAGAAGGGCTACGCCATCTGCCTGGCCTTTATCGGCCTGTCGGCGGTGTCGTGCTGCCTGTACTACGCCGCGCTGGTGCGGGAGAACCGCCGCCGCAGCAAGTCGGTGCGCAACGTCGGCCTGACCGACTACGAGAAGTCGGAGATGGGGGTGAGTCTTCTGTGCCTGTCCCCTGTCGGGTTATTTGCTCTTCTAACATGACAGGATCTCAACCCCGACTTCCGGTATATGCTGTAAAAGTCGAGACGACTGGTTCAGAAAGGAAGGGGGGGGGGGGGGGGGAGGGAAGGAAAACACAACGGAAAAAGAAAAAGAAAAAAAGGGAGGAAAGGCAGTGAAGAGGCATGCAGAGACGGAAATGCCATCTGCGGAGGATGCTGCCCGCATGCCATCCTTGCCTACTCCACCTCCTCGTACGTCCGGTCCGCATCCGGGTGGCTCGCGTTGTTGTACACCCCTGTGTCCCAGACGACGAGCTGCCCCCGCCGCCGCCAGTCCTCGTTGCCCAGCCCGTTCCACCCGGTCCACGCCCGCTGCAGCGTCACGCCCATGTCGGCGCCGGCGCCGCCCGCCCCGAAGAAGGCGGCGAGGACCCCCTCGATGCCCTCGAACCCGACAATGTAGCGCGGCCGCTCGCCGGCATGTCCGCCCGTGCCCGCGCCCGCGCCCGCGCCCGCGCCTGCCACGGCCGGCCACAGCTCCGTCGCCAGGAACGAGGCCGGCGCCGCGTAGAACCGGTCTGCCTCGTCCACGTATGCCGCCCGCGCCGCCGACCCGGGCGCCGTGTGCAGCGGCGGCTCGCACGTCAGCGCCCGCGCCCGCAAGCCCGGGTACACCAGGTGCGACCGCCACGGCGTCGAGTGGCACGGCAGCAGAAACAGCGCAAACAGCTCGTCGCCGTCGCCGTCGCTGTCGCGGGCGAGGAACGCGGGCGGCGCCGCCTCGTCTGCCGTGGGCAGCAGCCACGACGGCGCCGGGTACGTGTCGTGGAATGGCACCTGGTCCGCCGGCCGCTCCAGCCAGTCGTGGTGGATGCGCTCGTACTCGCCGCGCAGGAACCGCAGGACCGTCAGCGGCGCCGGCTGGTGGAACAGCGCCAGGTAGCCGACGAGCACGGCGTTGGCCGCCACCAGGCCCGCCAGCACGCGGCGGCGGCGCAGCGACGGCGGCGCGGGCGCGCGCGGGGCCTGTGGCTGTGGCGGCACCGGCTGCACCGGCTTCGAGAAATACGCGGCCACGTGTGGCGCCGCCACCACGTGCACCACGGGCAGCAGCGGGTACAGGAAGCGCACCTCCTTGTGCGCGACCAGCGACAGCGCGCCGACGACCGTGACGGCGGCAAAGGCCAGCGCACGCCGCGTGTTGGCGCGCCGCGTCGGCGGCATGGCGTCTGGCGCGGGCACGCCGTCGGGGTTGATCGTGTCGTCCAGCAGGGATGGCGGGGCCGGCGGCACGGCGGCGGGCGCCAGGGCGGCGTGCAGCCCCTGCAGGACAAAGGGCAGGCTCGTGGTGGTCAGCAAGGGCAGGCCCTGCACCAGGTAGTAGTGCCAGGGGCTGCGGCCGTAGAACACGGCCACGTCGCGCGTCAGGTTGATGTCGAAGAAGACGTAGGGCGGGAAGGTCCAGACGCCGTAGAAAAAGCGGTCGGACACGGCCGTCAGGGCCAGCACGAGGCTTCCGCAGCCGGCGATCTCGGCCAGGAGGCGGGCCAGCGTCTGGGTGCTCAGGGTTGGGGGCTGGGACGCGCTGGCAGGGGGGGAGGAGGAGGAGGAGGAGGACGACGACGACGACGACAGTGGCGCCGACTCGAGCGTCATCCGCGTCACGGCCAGCGTCATGAGGGCCGCCCAGACCAGAATGTTGGTCGGCCGCAACACGACGGCGGTGGCGGCCAGCAGAAGGGCGATGCGTAGGCTGGATGGACGGATGGAAAGTCAGAGGGGAGAGGGAAAGGCCGCACAGGGCAACAAGGTAAGAGGTGTCGGAAAACGCACCGTCGGATGCCGCCGTTGGCAAAGAGCGCATTGGGGCCGACCGTGCTGTCAAACAGCTGCCACGGCCAGTATGCCAGGGCAGCCGCCGTCAGCGTCGCCTCGAGGCCGTTGGAAAAGGTGCGCGTGCCGACAAAGGCGTGCCACGGGCTCACGATGCAGAGCCAGAGCTGGAGAGGGGGGGGTCAGCGGGAGTCGAAAGGAACGACGACACGACAACAACAGAGACAAGAGACGCACCGCAGCCCATGCAGAGTTGCTGCTCCGGCCGTAGACCTGTGTGGCCAGCTGCCACGTGTAGAAGTCCGTCAAGGCAGCAAAGACGGATTGGGCGAGCCCCGGCGCCACCGTCAGCAGGTACGTGCGCATGGGGCCGACTATGTGCAGCAGGCGCATGGCCGCCTCGAAAACGGCATAGACGCCGGCAAAAAGCACCGGGTGCAGCGACGTGCGCAGGTGCTCCCGCCATTCCTGGGCAGTTAGCCAAGGGCGGGTTCCGTGCCTAAAGAAAAAGGGGGGGAGGGCACGCACCCAGGTGATCCAGGCACCGCTTGCGGGCCCGTACACGAGCTGCCAGGCCGGCTCGAGCACCTGGAAGTACTCGTCGGGCTGGAAAAAGGTGCGCATGACCAGCGAGATTGCCAGCCGCAGCAGCGCCACCGCCGAGAACACGTCCCAGTCCTCGGTCTCGAGCACGTCGGCGTGCGGTGTTCCCGCGGCGGCCACCGCGGCGGCGGCCTGGCGGTAGCTGGCCTCGAGCTGCTCCCTGGTGGGCAGGTTCGGAGGGCCAGGAGGAGCAGCAGCAGCCGCGCGGATACCGGGGACGGTGCTGGGGTTGGCGTCCTGGTCGACGTCCTGGTTGACGTCCCGGTCGACGTCCCGGTCGACATTCTGGCCGACGTCTCCCTTTGGTGACATGGTTGCAGGCTGCCACGGAAATCACAGAAGAGAACGGTTCCGTCGGGAAAGTCTCTGCGCCATAGCAATCTGTCGTTTACGCCCTTCGATGGAGCTGGAGCGTGCGCGTTGTGCGGTTCCAATTCAAGCCTCCGGCGACGAAAACGTGCAAGCTCAGCCGACCCACACTGTATTGTGCGTATAGTGCGCTGTCTCGACTTTGCACGGAGCACGGCCCCGAGCTCCGGCAGGAACGACCCCTCCCCCCCC
>PCDN01000006.1:635735-678365 GCA_002778105.1 Ceratocystiopsis brevicomis
GAATGGGAGGGAGGGATCAATCAAGGGGCGGTGGAAAAATTACAGACGTATCTTATCTTACGAGTTCTTCCTATTATTCCGGGCATCACGTGCGGTTGTCCCGTGGATGACAGGGGGGGACTCCGCCGTCCGTCTGCGTCCGTCTGCGTTAGCGCGGGGCGTTTTGCCCTAGCGAGTTGGCAACTGGGCAATTCCTTGTTCCTTGATGCTTGAGACGAGACAACAGAGGAGAGTTGAATGTCAGAAGAGACGATGATCAGATGAGGATTTTTGGAATCACGTCTTACTTCTCGCTTCCAACCTCTGGGCCACTCACCACGGAAATCTCCACGGACGACCCCTGCAATCTTCTTCGTCCTCCCCCCCCCCTCTCCCCCAATCGAATCCCACACAAGTGTGCCGGAGCCGGGTCGGACACGCTCAGCTGAAGGTGGGACTGGTGCAGCCGCGAGCCAGTACCCGCCGCTGCTCTCTGCCTTTTGTCCTCTTTGCCCTCTTTGCTCGCGGGGCCGGGCTGTCCTTTGTTGCGCTGCTCGGGCCCCTTGGACGTCTTAGCTCCTGGGTTGCCGTGGGACAGGCGTGTTTTTTTCCTCCTCCGTGCAGGGATGTGCTCCATATGGGCGCACTCGTATACGCGTCCGCCACGGCGGAGCGAAGCACCGTCCGTTGCAACGGTGCCAGAGAATACATAATGGGGTCGTCCCCCCCCACCACACGAGTCGGTCGAAAGAGCCGAGCAGACGACTACGAAAGAGACGAAAGAGACGAAAGAGACGAAGCACCACCATGCAGAACCTCTTCCACAAGATCGAGAGCCGCATCGACGGCCTCGAGAGCCGCATTGGAAGCCTCCTCGGCGGTGAAAAGGAGCCTCACGCCCACACCCACAACGGCGTCGACTGCAGCACGGCACACGGCGGCGAACACAGCGAAAACCGCTACCAGTCGTTTGCACCGCAGACGACGGGCCAGGCCAAGTGGCATGTGGACGGCTGCGCCTACTTCTGGGCCGTGTCGGAGGCGCTGGAACGTGGGTTCCGTGTCCAGTGTCCCTTTCTTTGCCTTCTTCCCCGCTGACCCGTGCCAGGCGCTCAATCCACCATCTACATCCTCAACTGGTGGCTGAGCCCCGAGCTGTACCTGCGGCGGCCGCCGGCCAAGAACGAGCAGTACCGCCTGGACCGCATGCTCAAGGCGGCGGCCGAGCGCGGTGTGCAGGTGCGCGTGATTGTGTACAAGGAGGTGACGCAGGCGTTGACGTGTAAGTAGTGAGAGAGAGGTGGGGGGCAGGTGGTCGTGTGCTCTACTCCATATGAGGACAACCGCTAACCGACAGTGTGCTCTTATGTATGTGGCTTCCTCTCGGCCCACGCACGCACGCACCCCCCCCCAACCCCACTGACCCCCAGCACAGCACACCAAACACGCCCTCGAGGCGCTGCACCCCAACATCCGCGTGTTCCGCCACCCGGACCACCTGCCCAGCGGTAACGAGCTGCGCGACGACGTGCGGGCCGCCTTCAAGAACGTCAGCCTCGGCTCCATCGACCTGGCCAAGCTGGGCAAGGACGCCCAGAAGACGCTGTACGGCACCAGCGACGACGTGGTGCTCTACTGGGCGCACCACGAGAAGCTGTGCATTGTGGACAGCGAGCTGGTCTTTATGGGCGGTCTGGATTTGTGTAGGTGCTCTGGCTCTCTCCCACACCCACGGCTGGGGCACACAGCAAGAGCAGCAACTGACCCAACAACATAACAGGCTTTGGTCGCTGGGACACCAACAGCCACCCCATCGCGGACGCACACCCCGGCGACCTGGACGCGATCGTGTACCCGGGCCAGGACTACAACAATGCCCGCATCTACGACTTTTTCGAAGTGAACCACTGGGAGCAGAACAAGCGTGGGTGCTGCCTGTCATCCTCCCTTGCCTTTCCCTCTCTCCTCTCGTCTGTGCTGACCACCAGTCGACCGCACCAAGTACCCGCGCATGGGCTGGTCCGACATCAGCATCAGCCTGTCGGGACCCATCGTGCACAGTCTGACGGCGCACTTTGTTGACCGATGGTAAGTCTTGTTTGCCATGGGGCACCCAGGAGAATGCTGACCCCCCCCCCCCCCCCCCCCCAGGAACTACATCTACAACGGAAAGTACGCCACGCGCAAAGACTACGCCGCCATCGACGAGCCGGCCAAGCGCCACTACGTGCCGGACAGCTTCCGCGACGGAATGCACCGGTTGATGAGCAGCAGCGCCGTTCCCGACGCGGTCTCCGGCGCGGTCTCCGGCGCCCTCGCCGGCTTCGGCCACCCCTTCTGGAGCAGCAGCGGTGACGACGCGCTGCACATCCAGCTGACGCGCAGCTGCACGGCCTGGTCGTCCGGCCACCCGACCGAGCACTCCATTGCCAACGCGTACATGGACGCCATTGCGCGCGCCGAGCACTTTGTCTACATGGAGAACCAGTTCTTCATCACGGCCACCAGCGACGCCCAGCGGCCCGTCGCCAACAAGATCGGCCGCGCCCTCGTCGACCGCATCGTGCGCGCGCACAACGAGCAGGCGCCCTTTGCCGTCGTCGTCTGCATACCCGCCGTGCCGGGCTTCGCCGGCGACCTGCACGCCGACAGCGCGCTCGGCACGCGCGCCATCATGGAGTTCCAGTACAACAGCATCAGCCGCGGCGGCCACAGCATCTGCGAGGCGCTCGTGGCCGCCGGCGTGCCCGACCCGGCCCAGTACATCCGCTTCTACAACCTGCGCAACTACGACCGCATCAACACGGCGCCGCTGATGGCCGAGGCCGAGGCCGGCGCCGGCGTGGCGTACGGCGCGGCGCACGGCGCGGCAGACGACGCCACCAACGCTGCCGGGACCGACAGTGCGAACCCCCGCGCCGACTACCACCGCTACCAGGACGCGGCCGCCGATGCCGCGCACGCCCACCCGGGCCTGGCCCGCACGGCCGACTCGGTGTCGGCGTCGTACATGGCCGACGGCCCGGACCTGCGTCGCCAGGGGTGGTCCTCCTCGGGGTCGGGATCGGGATCGGGATCCGAAGAAGCCGACGACGCCGCCGAGTGCGCCGCGTTCGTCAGCGAGGAGCTCTACATCCACTCCAAGGTGCTCATTGCCGACGACCGCGTCGTGCTCTGCGGCAGCGCCAACCTCAACGACCGCTCGCAGCTGGGCTCGCACGACTCGGAGATCGTCGCCGTCATCGAGGACCCGGCCCACCCCGTGCACACCACCATGGCCGGCCAGCCGTATGTGGCCAGCGCGTTTGCCGCCAGCCTGCGGCGCCAGCTCTTCCGCAAGCACCTGGGGCTGCTGCCGCACCAGCGTTGTGACCAGCCGACGCAGAATGTAGCTTTCCCCGTCGTCTTCTTCTTGTCTTGGTGTTCCTACTGACACATTCCCCCCCCCAGTTCTCCCCCATCTCGAACTCCCCCAACGCCTACGACTGGGACAGCCCCAACGACCGGCTCGTCGCCGACCCCCTCAGCGCCGCCTTCCAGCAGCTCTGGACCGGCACGGCCCGCACCAACACGGCGGCCTTTGACGACGTCTTCCACTGCGTGCCCACCGACCACGTGCGCAACTGGGACGACTACGAGCAGTACTTTTCCCGCCACTTTGTCCTGCCCGGCAGCAAGGAGGACAAGGAGGACAAGGAGGACAAGGAGGGCAAGGAGGGCCAGGAGGGCAAGACGGCCGGAAAAAAGGCCCCCTACGGCCACGTCGTGCCCGGCTTCGCCGGCGGCGCCAAGGCGGTCAAGGCGCGCCTGGCCGAGGTGCGCGGCAACCTGGTCGAGATGCCGCTGCAGTTCCTGGTCGAGGTCAAGGACCTGGCTAAGGACGGGCTGGCGCTGAATTTGCTGACGGAGGAGATTTACACGTGATATTTTCGATAGGATTTCCCTCTACAGGACGTCCTTCATAGACAGCGTAAGATACAGCATAAGCCAAGTTTAGGAAAGGCCCGAGAGACAGACAGAAGAACAGAAGGACAGAAGAAAACGGAAAAGACAATACAAGAGAGAACAAAACAAGATCGAAGGGGCCCAAACTCCTAGAACAATGAACAGGGCTTTGCAAAACGGCCAAGAGACAAGACGGGCAAAACGACCAAACGACCAAACGGAAGACAACACGAGGCTCAGAAACACCACCACCTCTCGCCCTCCCCATCCATCAATCCACCTTGCCGTTCGCGTTTGCGCCCAGCCCCAGCGGCGGCAGCTTGTAGTCGCGCCCGCCGTCGTCGAGCCGGAAGGAGGATCCGCGGTGCCGCCGCACGCGGCCGCGCAGCCACGACGCCACGCCCAGGGCCAGGCCCAGCACGCAGCCGATGGACAGGTAGGGGTGCTCGGAGAAGCTGACGCGGATGTCGAAGAAGAGCTTCTCGGCCGCCGAGATGGTCAGGCGTGGTTTGATCTTGGGCGGCGACGCCGTGATCTTGTTGAGCGTCTCGAGGATGGACGTGCGCGACGGCAGGATGGGGTTGCCCGTGATCGTCTGGTCCCAGAAGCGGCGTTGCTGGGTTGTTAGGAAAAAGGAAAAAGGAAAAAGGAAAGGGGAAAAAACTCACATCCTCCTCGTTCATCACCACCCGCTCGCCGTCCTTGACGTCGATCCCGTACGTCGTCCGCACCCAGCGCTGCCAGAAGACGCCGTCGACCCAGGCAAACGTCACGTCCTTCCTGTCCGTCCGGTCCACCTGGACCCGGATGCTCTTGGCCGCCCGCAGCGCCCGCTGGTCGTGACGGTCCTCGGCCTCCTCGATGCGCAGCTGCTTCGCGTCGCGCAGCTCCTGGCGCTCCAGCTGGAAGAGCTGGACCTGCTTGTCCATCCACTCGTCGGCCGCGCTCTTCATCTCCCGCACCGCGCTCGCAAACGCCTCCTTGTCGCTGCGCTTCAGGATCCCCAGCACCACCAGCTTGCCGTCCATAATCTCCCGCGCGTTCGACGCCGTCAGCTCCGGCAGCAGCGGCAGCCACACCGACCGCATCCAGCTCAGCACCCGCCGCGTGTTGCGCATCTCCGGCGGCGTCAGCGGCGTGTAGTACGACGGCCGCCCCTCCCGCGACACCATCAGCCGCGGCCACGTCGTGATCTTGAACCGCTCCGCCAGCGCCGCGTCGCGCGTCTTCACCAGCTTCGCGTGCCCAATCAGGCTCAGCGGCAGCCGCTCCAGCGCCTGGAAATCCTCCGTCGTCGTCGCCACGTCATAAAAGTACACAAAAATCACCTCCTCCGTCGCCTCCAGCGCCGCAAACGCCGCCGCGTCCACGTCCGGCACCCCGCTCGCCAGCGCCAGCGCGTCCTCTGCGAAGTGCACAAAGTCGCCCAGCCCCCGCAGCCCGTTGTACTCTATCCGCTCGCCGCCCCGGAAGAATAGCAGCGACGGGTACGCATCCAGCCGCGCGTCCTTGCACAGCCGCGCCTCCTTCTCGCAGTTGACCTCGCCAATGTTGAGCTTGCCCTGCATCTCCTTGGCCAGCTGGTCCCACGTGGCCGCCATGGCCTTGCAGTGGTGGCACCACGGCGCATAGAACTTGACGAACCACGGCTCCTGCGTCATCGTCACCACCGTCTGGAACGTCTCGGCCGTCAGCGGCACCGACGCCCCGTTCGGGTTCGGCGTCGCTGTCGACCTCGGTGGGCCCTGGCCGATCGGCGCCGGCGCCTCCACGACGTGCGGCTTGCTGGGGTCCTTGGCCGACGCATCGGCTGCGTCCGCCGCAGCCGGCACCGCAGCCGCCTCGGCCTTGTCTCCCAGCGCCTTTTCCGTGCCACCATCGGCGGCGTGGGCCGGCTGCTCGGCCTGGGGTGCTTTCTCTTTTGGTGCCTCCTCTTTGGGTGCCTCCGCTTTGGGCGCATCGGCCATCGGGGCTTCGGCCTTGGGCGCGTCGGCCTTGGACGCGTCGGCATTGGCCTTCTCCTCCGCCAGATACGCCGGCACGTTCAGCACTTCAAATGCATCCTCATTCGTCTTCGGCCGCACCGCACTGGCCTCCATGGGAACCAGCAGCACGTCCGGCCGCTTTTCGTTGGGGTAGACGCGATGAAGCGTCTCCTCGACGGCCTTGACCAAAACGCCGGCGTCCTGGACGCCGGGCATGGCCTTGTCGATCTGGCCGTCGACATAGAGAAACGTGGTGGGATACTTGAGAATGCCGACTTGGCTGCAGAAGTCCATGTAGGCAAGACAGTTCAGCTGCGCAAAAATCAAGTTGTAGTGCTCCGAGAAGCTAGCGGTCCGGGCCGCGTCCTTCTCGGTGTAGTACCATTCGTAGACCGTCTGGAAGGTGGGCGCATACTTGATGCAGTGAGGGCAGTAGGGGCTGGAGAGGAGGGTCTTGTTAGCCTGCAAGCACACGAGGAACAGAAGGGACAGGGCAACGCACCTGAAGAACTTGACAAGCATGAGCTTGTTCTGCTTGGTGTACTGGTCGTAGTTGAAGGGTGTCAACTCCAGCAGCGCCGGCACGGGCAGACCGTCGAAATTTGTGCCTTGGGGGCCTTCGGGGGCTTGGGGAGCCTTGTCCTGGGCATCTTCGGCCGCTACGCCCCGGGCGGTTGCGCCAAGGAGCGCGAGCAGCGAGAACCAGCGCATATTGGTTGGTTGTGGTATATGCGGCGCGAGGGGGAGCCGGGACGGAAAACGTCGTTCGATCTAGGAGGCGCGTGGATGGGAAGAGACCCGAGATGGGAGCTTCCTCTTGTCGCTATTGCTGTGTATAGCCACAGAGACACATGAGGAGGGCGGCAGGTCGGCCGATGTTCGAGGATGAAAGGAGGTCAAGTCAAGACCGGATGCAATCGAAAGGTCGATTGGACGAAGGGGTTTGTCGAGAGAGGATAGATGGCCTTAGTCGGAGATTTGAATTCGCGCCCGAAGCGCCAGGCTAGGAAGACAAAGAAAAGACTGTCCAAAAAAAAAACAAGGGCGAACACGAGGCGTCGACACGAGGCGTCGACACGAGGCGTCGACACGAGGAAGAGAAAAAGGGGGGGGGGGGAGAAACGGGAAACGAGAAAAGAACGCCCAGCGCGGGGACGAGCGAGTGGTCGAGCTCCTAGTGTCGTGGTCAATTCGGTGGCTCGACGGCTCAAGCGGAGGCCGACGGGGAGATGGAAGGGGAATGGAAGGACCGGTGGGAAAGACGCGACACGAGAGGGACGACGTTGTTCAGCGGACGGCTCTTCAAAATCGGGTTCGGCGTGCTTGCACCGCGTATGAGTAGAGGACACGGCGGCGTTTGGGAGGTGTGGGGCCCCCTGCACGGGTTCTGGCCTGGGCGACAGTGGATCTGACCAATTATAGGAGAGCGTTAGGGGGGCGACTTTGGGTGCCACGCAAAATTGGCAGCAGCCTGCGGTACCACGCTATAAGATACATGTAAGATACTTGTATCTTACGGAGTCTGACCCACCGAACGCCCACGCTTGGCCTAGCGGAGCAACGAACGATCCCCCCAACGGCAACATCCAACGATCACGGCCTGCGTCTGCGCACATCGAGGACCCTTCGCCCGCGTTCTTGTGCCCTGCAACGATGCACCCGACTGCTCTTTCCCGCCGGACATGAGACGCACCGCTGCCGCTGAGACGGCACCCCCGACACCAAAACTCTGACCGAACCGCTGACCATTCTTTCTCCCGGGGGAGGCTCACCACGAGATGGTCTTTTCGCATCTCCTCGGCCCGGCCAAGGAGCTGCGCCGCCGCCGCAGCTCGGCCGCCAGCTCGGCTAGCAGCTCCAGCGCGGCGCCGCGGCCGTTGTCGTCGGCCTCGTCTGGCCGGGCTTCGCGAAACAGCGGCAAGGGGGCGGCCATTGAGGACGACGAGGGCGACGAAGAGGAGGACAAGGACCGGCCCGCCACCGCGGACAGCGCGTCCCTGCCGCCCGAGCACATTGCCGACGAGGCGCAGCTGGCGGCCGTGGCGCCCGAGCCGCCGGACCTGCGCGACCTCAACCACAGCCTGGACGCGCTGGCCGTCGTCTTCCCCGACGTCCAGGTCGACGTGTTCCGCGAGATGCTGGCCAACTTTGACGGGGCGTCGCGGCTGGCGCTGGTGGCCGATGCGCTGCTCAAGAACCGCGTCCGCTGGGTCAAGGGCCGCTGGCGCACGGCAGCCCCGGCAGCAGCCCCGGCAGCAGCCCCAGCAGCAGCCCCGGCAGACGCTCCGGCAGATGCCCAGGCCGTCGTCCCCCCCGCCGACCGCTTCCGCACGCCGGCGTACCAAAAGGCCGCCACCGCGCTGGCCTGCCACGAGTTTGTCGGCCTGTCGCGCTCCACCATCCACGCCGTGCTGGCCGAGCACAACTACGCCTACCTCGACGCCCGCAGCGCGCTCGTGCACATGTCGGCCAAGTCGTGGCGCTTCGCGCTGTCGTCGCTCTTTCTGCGGCGCAAGCCCGTCACCGCCGGCGACGCCGAGAACCACCCGCTCGTCGTCTGGAAGTCGTCCGGCCGCGGCTCCATCCTGCCCACCATCAAGGCCACCGGCAGCCCCGAGCTCGACCGCGAGCTGTTCGACGCCCTCATCGCCCCCCTGCGCGCCCAGCAGCGCCAGACCCAGGAGGCCGCCGACCGCGCTGTCGCCGCCGCCCTCAACACCGACGAGGCCGAGGCCGCCGCCGCCGTCTACGAGTGCACCTGCTGCTTCTCGACGGTGCCGTTTGAGGAGGTCGTCGTGTGCCGTGCTCATGATCTCGACGACGACGACAACGACGACGACGACGACCCCAACAACGGCTCCTCCCCCCACATCATCTGCTTCCGCTGCGTCCAGCTCGCCGTCCGCGAGGCCGTCTTCGGCCAGGGCTGGGCCCGCTGCATCGACCCGGCCCGCGGCACGCTGCGCTGCCCCGCCGCCAGCCTCGACCGCGCCGTGGCTGCCTGCACCGGCATCGTGCCCGTCGACCACCTGCGCCGGGCCCTGCTGGCCGAGCCGCGCACGGGCGCCGACGTGCTGCGCCACCTGGACCGCCGCCTGGCCGACCTCAGCCTGCTGGCCAGCGGCCTGCCGCTCGTGCGCTGCCCGTTCTGCGCCTACGCCGAGGTCGACGACCTGTACGTGCCGGCCTTCCACGACGCGCCGCTGCGCCTGCGCCTGCGCGGCGACGGGCTGTCGAGCATGGCGCTGCTGCTGCTGATCGTGTTCGGCGCCACGCCGGCCGTGCTGCTGCTGTTTGCCGGCGTGGGCCTCGCCTGTGTTCTCGGCCTGGCCGTGCTGGCCGTGCTGCTGCCCGCGGCGCTGCCGGACCCGTTGCCGGTCGTCCTGGCCCGCGTCGGCTGGATCTCGTCGTCGTCGTCGTCGTCGTCGTCGTCGTCCTCGCGGCGGCCGGCGGTGGCCGCAACCACGACCCCCCCCGGCTACTGGACCGAACAGCTCGAGGCGGCGGTGACGCGGTTCCGCCGCCGCCGCCGCGGGCATCAGTTCCGGTGCCAGAACACGGACGGCGGCTGCGGGCGGGTGTCGTGCCTGCGGTGCGGCAAGGCGTGGGCGGACATCCACGTGTGCCACGAGTCGTCGCTGCTGCGGCTGCGGACCGAGGTCGAGCAGGCGATGAGCATGGCCATCAAGCGCGTGTGCCCGCGCTGCCACACGTCCTTTGTCAAGACGGCCGGCTGCAACAAGCTGACGTGCCCGTGCGGCTACAAGATGTGCTACGTCTGCCGCCGCGACATCAGCGCGCGCGCGGGACCCGACGCCGGCTACGCCCACTTCTGCGACCACTTCCGCCCCGACGCCGACCCGTCCCGCCCCTGCGCCCAGTGCCGCAAGTGCAACCTGTGGGCGCCCGAGGACACGGCCGCCGTGCTGGCCGCCGCCCGCGCCGAGGCTGAGCAGCGCTGGCGCGCGTCCGAGCAGCGCGAGCTGACGCGGGCCGAGCGCGTCTACCTCGAGACGGGGCTGCTGCGGGCGGACGGCAGCGCGCCAGCCGCGGCGGTGCCATTGCCATTGCCGTTGCCGGTGCCGGTGCCGGTGCCGGTGCCGGCGGGGGGGACANGCGCCAGCCGCGGCGGTGCCATTGCCATTGCCGTTGCCGGTGCCGGTGCCGGTGCCGGTGCCGGCGGGGGGGACAGCCGCCGCCCGGATGGCCACCGGCGTGGCGTCGGCCGCCGCCACCTGGAACCGGCTGCGGGTCACGTGGGCCACCGCGTGGGCCACCGTCCTGGCCGTCGCCCGGGCGCTGTGGACCGGCGGTGACGGCATGGGCAGCGCTGCGACGACGGTCAAGGACGGCAGCCCGCACCCGCCCACGGTGGCGGACGCGCTGGACTGGGTGCTGGAGACGGTCTTTGTGTGAGGGCACACACGGTATGGTCAGGCGTCTTTTGTTTACTTCCCTCCTTTTTTTTTTTTTTGCTTTCATATGTCTCTCCCCCTCCCCCGACTTATCCTTTGTAATGACGCTTGGAGGAATGGCTTGTTTGCTTTTGCTTTCTTGTTGCTGGTCATGATGAACGAGAACTCTCCTTCTTTATTCTACATTTCAACCTTGGATCCTACACAGGGACGGCGGCGCCGTCGTCCGCCCGCTCTCGGCCGACGCCTACAGCTTGCTCTTGGCCTTGCCGTCGTCCACCAGCTCGGCCGCCGCGCCGCCAATGGCCAGCTTGCCCGTCTCCTTGACCTTGGTCTGGAAGACAATCTTGGTCCCGCCACCGGCGGCCGCCTCCTTCCACATCTCCGTCACCAGCGTCTGCCCCGGCACCACCGTGCCGGCAAAGCGCACCTTGATGTTGCGGAAGGGCCCGTACGTCTCGTACACGGCCTTGCCCGCGATGCCCATCGAGCACAGCCCGTGCAGGATCGGCGCCGGGAAGCCGCCCATCTTGGCAAACGCCGGGTCCACGTGCAGCGGGTTGTAGTCGCCGCTCAGCCGGTACAGCGCCGCCTGCTCCTCGGTCGTCTGGAGCTCGACCACCGCGTCCGGCTGGCGGCCCTGGGGGGGCGCGTTCGCCGCTGTCGCCGCGCCGCGGTCCTGCGGCTTCGGGCTGCCGCCAAAGCCGCCGCAGCCGCGCAGAAACACGGTCATCTCGTTGTAGAACACGTCCTCGCCCGTCTCCGCGTTCACCGTCGTGACGCCGCTGCGCACAATCGCCGACTTGCCCTTGTCGACCACGTCCAGCAGCTGCGCCCGCGACACCAGCCGCCCGCTCGTCGGCACCGGGTACTTGCGCACCTCCAGGTACTGCTCGCCGTGCAGCAGCATCATCGGGCTGAAGTTGGGCACAATGTCGTCGAAGCTGTACGGCATCTCGGCGTTGAACGGCGGGATCACCCCAAACGTCGGCACCACCTGGAAATCGTCCGCGCCCTCGTACACATAGCGCAGATCCGTCCGCTTCGCGCCAATGCCCAGGTTGTAGAGCATCGCATCCCGCTCGGCAAACGTGTACTCGGTCGGCGTCGACTCGGCCTTCTTGGCCGCCTCGATGGCTTCGAGGTACTGGTTCGAGGCGGACTCGTCGGACTCGTCGGACTAGAAAGAGAAGAACCACACGGTTTAATGTCCAATCTTCTTCTAAACCGGCTAAACAGTACAGGAAAAAGGTTGACCAATGTCCGTTCATACCTTGGCCTTGATCTGCTTCGGCAGCGCATCTGCCAGCCAGACCCGCTGGCCCTCCTCGACCTTGCTCGGGTGGTCGGCCTTGCCGTTGTCAAAGTCGACAATGTCGTTCCACTTGCCGGCCACGTCCTCGGGCAACAGCGGCTTTTCGCGCGGGAACGCCACGCCAAACGACCGCTCCCACCGCGTGCGGCCGCACCAGCCGCTGCCGACCTCGTACACGCGGCCGGTCGGGTTCTCCGGCACCTTGTCGCTGCTCAGCGCCAGCACCAGCGGGGCAATGTAGTCGGGCTTGAACGCCTGCACCATCTCCTCAGGCAGGATCGTGCGCGTCATGGCCGTGCCCGCGTTGGGTGCAATGACGTTGACGTAAATGTTGTCCTTGGCGCCCTCGATGGACGCGGCCAGCGAGAGACCGAGAATGGCGCATTTCTGGTGGTCAGTATGAGCATCTACGATAAACAGAACACACACACACACACACACAAACACACAAAGAAAAATAAAATAAAAAAGAACATACCGCTGCAGAGTAGTTGGCCTGGCCAAAATTGCCGTAGATGCCGCTCGTCGACGTCGTGTTGACCACACGGCCGTACTTCTGCTTCACAAAGTACGGCCACGCCGCCTTGGTGACCTTGAAGGTGCCGCGCGCATGCACGTTCATCACGGCGTCCCACATCTTGTCGTCCATGTTGGCAAAGGCCTTGTCGCGCAGGATGCCGGCGTTGTTGATGACAATGTCGATGCGGCCAAAGGCATCAATCGCCGCCTTGACCACCACGTCGCCGTCCTCGGCCGACGCCTTGACGCCCACCGCCTGCCCGCCCATCGCCTTGATCTCGTTGACCACGTCGTCCGGGTTGGCCAGGTCGTTGACCACCACGGCCGCGCCGTACTTGGCAAACGCCAGCGAGTACGCGCGGCCAATGCCCGCGCCACCGCCCGTCACCAGCGCCACGCGGCCCTTGAAGTTGGGCTCCTCGCCGCGCTCGCTGGAGCCCATCTGGATCGAGTCCTCCAGGAGCGTCACAAAGTCGTTCGGCCCGCTCGGGTACTGGGCGTCCTTGGAGTAGTCGCTAATCACGTTCCACTTCTTGAGCACCGCACCCGGCGTGTAGCTGTCGTCGCACTTGAGCAGCAGGCCGTTGGAGCGCTGCCAGCGGAGCTTGGACACGTGGGCGCCGCCGACCTCGAAGACCGCGCCGCTCTCGCTGTCGTTGGCACTGCTGGCCAGAAAAGCGACCACGGGCGTCACCCACGCGGGGCTCCAGAGCGCCAGCAGCTCGGCGGGCGTGCGCAGCGTCTCCAGTATCCGAGTGGCAGCCACCGGTGAGATGGCGTTGACCAGAATGTTGTACTTGGCACCCTCCTTGGCCAGGGTCTCGGTGAAGCCGATAATGGCCGTCTTGGCAGCCGAGTACGCGGCCAGGTTGCCGACGCCGAAGATGCCGGCGGACGACGTCGTGTTGATGACACGGCCATACTTTTGCTTGCGGAAAATCGGCCACGCAGCACGTGCACACCGGAAGCTGCCCTTGACGTGGATGGCAATGGTGTCGTCCCAGTCCTTGTCGGTGGTCTGTGAGAAGGCCAGCTCGCGCAGGTTGCCGGCATTGTTGATCAACACGTCGATGCGGCCGAACGCCTTGATGGCCGCCTCGATGATCTTCTCGCCCTCCGTCACGGAGTCGTAGTTGGCAATGGCCTGGCCACCGGCCTTCTTGATCTCGGCGACGACGTCATCGGCAGGCTGGGGGTTAGTAAAGACTCACATCCGAAAGCACAGGAAACAGAGACCCGTAGAACATACCCGGTTGGAAGAAGGCCCGTTGCCGCCAACAGGTGCTCCAATGTCGTTCACGACGACCTTGGCACCGCGAGACGCAAAGAAGAGGGCGTAGTCCTTGCCGAGGCCACCGCCGGAGCCGGTGACGACGACGACCTGGTCGTCGAAGCGAATCTGATCAGGCATTGTGGGAGGATGTGATAAAAGGCGGGTGGGAGGAGGAGAAGAGGGAGAAGAGAGGGGCGAGTTAGATCAATAGGGGAGGAGGATGGGAGAATGAGGAGAGAAAAAGGAAAAGAAGAGAAAAACGTATTGCGAGACCAAAGAAATACTGCGCAAGATGTGGACGACGATCCACGTGCAAAAAAAAAAAACAAGTGGGACAAATCATATACCGCGCTCGTCGGAGGTCATGGATGCGGAGAGTGCAAAGAGCTCTCTCGTCTTGCGTTGGAACTGTCTGCATGCAGCGTTGCTCGGCATTCCACCCCCGTGCGTTGCCGAGGCATGGCTGGGGGGGGAACGGTAGCGCTTCCCCAGATGGCATGCGCACCACTGTGGACACCCCCAAGCTCCTTCCCCGGGGAAACCGAGGACCATAGTGTGTGCTTTGGAACAGCACTGTGCTTCGCTGGCCCTCAAAACGGCCCCGCCGGTCGTTTTTTTGGCTGTCGCTCTTCACATGTCAGCGCTTGACACACTGTGCGAAGACAGTACCGCTTCCCCACAGGTGTTGCTCCCTCGACTTCTGCGCGTTTGGCTTCACTGACGTAATGCTCCGACGCTGCAGAGTCACCTGACGGGGCCGTTGCTGCTGCTGCTGCTGCTGGACCATCGGCACACTGCCGCCGACAGCTACCGACCCTCACAGAATCTGCCCGATCGGACGGACGGGCGCGCGGCCTGGTAGACAGCCCGGCAAACGGGCTTCCGGCTCTGTGTTCTGGGCGAGTCCAGTCCAATCGTCCTCGGCCGTTTCGGACTTTCGCCTTTTTCTGTGTCAGCCCAACCACCATGACGGCCACGCCCGACACCCCCCCGGGCGCGCGCATCGTCGACGACAAGTCGCCCCTGTGCATCCCCTTTATCCTCGACCGCCTCGCCCTCTACCACAAGGCCCAGGACGCCGCCGCCGCCGCTGCCGCCAACAGGCCCTCGGCCGCCGACCGTCCCCGCCGCCCCTTTGTCGTCGGCATCAACGGCGTCCAGGGCGTCGGCAAGTCCACCCTCGTCAACGCCCTCTACGACACCCTGCAGACCCGCCACGGCCTAGAGACCCTTGTCGTCAGCATCGACGATTTCTACCTGCCCCATGCCGCCCAGCACGCCCTCGCCGCCGCCCACCCGGACAACGCCCTCGTCCAGGTCCGCGGCGAGCCGGGCACCCACGACACCGCCCTGCTCGCCGCCTTTATGGACGCCCTGCTCGCTGCCGGCGCCGCCGGGCCCGCTCACGTGCCCGCCTACGACAAGGCCGCGTTCAGCGGCCAGGGCGACCGCACCGCGCCCACGGCCGCCGACCCGGGTCGCCTCGTCAACGCGCCCGGCCAGCGGCCCATCGAGGTTGTCATCGTCGAAGGCTGGTGCGTCGGCTTCCGCGCCTTGCCGCCGGCGGCCGTAGAGGCCCAGTGGACGGCCGCCAAGATGGCCGACGCCCCGCCCTCCACGCTCGCCACCCACGCGCTCGAGCACCTCCTCTTCGTCAACGCCCAGCTGCCCGCCTACGACGCCGCCCTCACCCGCCACCTCGACGCCTTCATCCACCTCGACGCCCAAGACACCCGCTACGTCTACGCCTGGCGCCGCGAGCAGGAGGCTGCTCTGCGCGCCGCGCGCGGGCCCGGCGCCGGCATGACAGATGACCAGGTCTCCCGCTTTGTCGACGCCTACTACCCGGCATACGAGCTGTTCGCTGACGGCGTCCGGCGCGGCGTGTTCCTCGGCCTCCGCCAGGACGGCCAAGACGACGGCACCGCCGACGTCCACGGCCGCCAGCTGCGCCTGGTTGTCGGCCGCGACCGGCGCGTCCAGCAGTCGCAGATCATATAAGAGAACAAAAGATGCGCGATGCGCTTGTACCATAACGCCTTTACAAGATTGGGTATCCCACAAACGCCTTGAGGATATGAAAAAAAAAAAAAAAAAAAAAAAGAATAGAACCCCGCGAAAACGCCTCCCTGTCCTTCTTTTTTTTTTGGTTGGGTTCGGTCACATTGTGCCGATCACCGACCAACCCAAATGCTCCGGCCCAGCCCATAAAATTGGCACATCCGACACAACGGCAGCCGTCACTCCTTCTAAAAGTCAACAGCCTTGCCTCGCATCATACCCTCGCCCTCGTGCTTCAGCTCGTCCAGCGTGCGCTCTATGCTCTCCGCTTTCCGGCGCACCGTTTGCTCGCGCTCTGCAATCTCCGCCTCGAACTCCGCCATCTTGCGCCGCTTCGCCTGCCGCTGCGCCCGGATCCGGCTTGTCAACGCAGCAAATTGCCCCAAAAACCAGTCGCCGCACTCGTCCCACTCCTGCACCGGAAGCTCCGAGAAAAATTGGTGCTGGCTGTTGCTATCCTTGCTCTTGTAGTGTTCCAGCCGCTCCTCCAGCGGCGCGTCCGCCAGCAGTGTCGACCCCGGCACTGCGTATGCTTGCACCGCTGCCACCTTAGCGGCCTGCACGGCCACTCGCGCTGGGTCGTGGTCAAATGGCTCTTCTCGCAGCACGGCGTAGCTCATGGTGTGCAGTGCGCTGTCGTCGTAGTCGGGGCTGTGCTGCCGCTTCCGGGTCGTCTCTTTGCTCACGCCGATGCTGGGAGGCGGCTGCTTCTCACGCCCCCTCCGCAGATCATTGCGTGGTAGGGAGCTTTCTACCAGTCCGTGGTTTTGTGAGACTACTGGCGGTGGCTGTTGCAGTGCCGGTCGTGGTGGTGACCGTGCCTGTCGTGGCGTGTGCTGGTTCATCATCATCTCGTCGCCTTGTGATGGCAGGTCGCTGTCAATATCTGTATCGAGAAGAAGCTCCGGCGCGCGATCGCCTACCGGCGCATCTGTTCCACGGAACAGGGGGCGCTGAGGAAAACCGTCCCTCTCAATATTTCCTGCTCGCCCTAATCCTGCACTCCCTCCAGCTGGCCGTGGTGGCAGTTTGTCATTTGGTTTGGCGAAGCCATTGCTCCGGTGGCGTGGCCGGTGCTCTGGAGATCCCCTGCCACCGCCGCGAACACGGTTTGTTTCGTGGTTCTCGGGCGCCAACCGGCCAGAATACGATGGCGGTCTGTGTGATTCATCGCGTGTGTCGCGCAGTGCGTATTTCACGTGCTTCAAAACGGGCGCGTGCCTTGGGGGCGACCGAAATGGTGCTGGTTGGTCTCGTTCCGCATACGGGTCATCGAGAGCATTGCCGTTTGCACCAGTTGGGAGATTTCGGAGCACGCCACGACCGCCGCCTAGTAGTGGCGGTCCCATATCGCCCGTGCCTCGTTGGTCGACTGCCTGCTCATAGTGTAGCGGCGAGCGGTGATCCTGGTGTTTGTGCTGCATTCGCGGTTGCTGTGGGAATGTACTGTCGTAGTGACTCGGTTGCATCCGTTGTGACTGCCCTGCCGATGGCGTCACGCTGTCGGTAAACATGGAGTTGATACTCGACTCTTCCCAGATCTGCTGCTGTTGCTGTTGTTGCTGTGTGGGCGGCAGTCGAATGGTATCGGAGTTGGACCGATTGTGCTGGAACGGCAGTTGTCCTTGCAGCGGCTCGTGATGGCGCTGCTGCTGCTTGGGAGACACGGTGGCTGCTTTCGGAAGAACGCTGCTTGCCTGCTGCAGATTTGGTGTCGTTCCTCGCAGGGATGAGGGAACGGGAAACTTGGCCGCTTCGGCGAGCAGCTGTCGTGCAGAGGGGGTTGGCGGCTGTGCTGGCTTCGCTGGGTGCCCGGACGAGGACGACGGCGACTCGGGACTAACACCATGGCCATCGGGGCTTTCATGAGGGTTTGTGTTTGTGTTGCTGGCGCCTTTGGGCTCAGAGCTTCGCATATACCGCAGCATCTTCAGCTGCGTTGCTGGCATCATCGCCCTGCCAGGGAACGGCCAGCGGCTGGGCGTAAGCAGTGTAGTCGCGTCTGGTGAGCGGCCGCGAAGCAACGGCGTCGCACAGACGTGTAGTTAGATGCCCAGTCGGTCTGGCGGTTGCTGCAGGGGGGGGGATTCCTGAACGCCGGACGCGTTTCAACCGAACGCAAAAAGAAGAGGAATTCGAAACTTGTCGAGGACGGATGCGGGAAGGGGAAAAAGGGTGGGTAGAAGGCACCTTCCATGCTTTGTCGTCAATTCCACTGACGATTTGAGGCAGGAACGCCCCTAAGCGCGTCGTCAAGGGCCGTTCTTTCCCACTTTGCGCAAAGGCTAGAATTCCCCGTATATGTGGATCTGTTCAACAACTGTTTCGGCGAAACTTGTTCTCTTTTTCTGCCACCCTTGCTGTGCTGCGCAGTTAGGATGACACGCCCGCTACGCTATTTTTCAGCTGTCACCAATTGTGATTGGAGCAGCGTTTTCGCTATTCACGGGCGAGTAGCTCAGTGGTAGAGCGAGGGATTGCAGATCCCTAGGTCAGGGTTTCGATCACCCTCTTGCCCTTGAATTTTTTTTTTTTTTTTTCCTCGGCTTGACGTGGCAAAGCCAACGGAGGGTGTGTGCTTTCTGCAGCACCCATGGGTCGCGGCAGAAAACTGCGACCCAACTGTGGCGGGGTTGTTTGTTATACCAAGGCGCTGTTCGTTTGCCGGGCATCTCATGTAACAAACAAACACACTCGAGGAATGATACAGCACAGTGATACGCCATGGCAGACCCGTTGAGCTTGGCAACCACTGTCATCACGCCTGTGAACGCGACAGCCAAGATTTCAAGCATGTGCCGTAAATACTACTAGTCCGTCCGCAGGTCATAGGAGGCTGTTCTGCGTCTTCTCGGCGAAATACGGACTCTGCGCACCATCACTGAGCATGCGCGGCTGCATGATGACGCAGCTGCATATTTCGAGCGGCTGTTGCCACTGGTTTCAAAGCCCAGCCAAGAGTCCATTTGTTTGCAGGATCGATGGCACATGGCAAGGAGGACGACAACAAAAAAAAAAAAAAATACTTGCCTGGTATTCTAGACATATCCCTCAGGCTGTTCTCTCGCATCGGCTTAGGACTTCGACGACTTGTCATCCGACATTCTCTCGTGGCTCCTTGGCGCCGGGGATGTCGTTCACTTGCGTCAACTGATTTCGTGTGGAGCTCTCAATGTGGCCGTTCCCGTCTGCGGCGAAAATGGCCCCGACACATACCCTTTCCATCTTGCCGTGCCTTCCGGCAACGCCGATCTTGTCCAGCTCTTTTATACGGTGCGGCGGACGATACGGTGGACGATACGGCGGACGATGAGGCAGACGTTGTATCGGTACCGCTTTGGAAATGGCGGCCTACAAAAATGACTTGGCAATTGTGCGGCTGCTGGTGGAAGAGGGCCATGCACCCTTGACCAGAACCAGCAATACCCCTGTGCAAGCGGTGATTATCGGTCTGAGTGACCGTTTGGCGGGGAGGGAGCGACATGTTGAAGACGAAAAAGCCAGCGTCGTGCTCGAGAGTATCTCCTGACGCATGGGGCCGATCAACCCGGTCATGCAGCCAACACACGCAGTGCCGTATAACTGCGAGAAAGGACATTGCTACACGCCGCTTTTCCTGATGGCGAGCGTCGTTCACAGTTCAGATAGTCTGCCCGTTGCGACTCTGCTGCTCAAGCACGGGGCCGACCCGAATCTCATTCTGGAGCCAATCGCAAATCAAATTGCACAAGCATCTCTTCACAGAGCTATCGAGAGGCATACCTTGAACCTGGTCTAGGTTCTTTTAGCTGCTGGTGCAGACGCCAATGCCGATACAGTCAAGCACCCCAAGCAACCAGCCATCGCCTTCATGATACGCACGCTCCTTGCTGCCGGGGCCAACCCACATAGACACAATCGCAGTAGCAGGTTCTACAAGCCGGTGCTTCAAACAACGTCGGCGAAGTTGTCTTGGGAGACGACAGCAGAGAAAATGCGCTTGCTTGTGGTCGACTATGGTGTGGATGTCAACGCAGCAGCAGATGACGATGGCGACTCGAAAAGCGAGAGGTGGACGGCACTTTTACGCGCCACATCGAATCCAGATCCGGGCGTGCTTGCATATCTACTGGACGAGCTGGGTGCCGACCCGCATGCGCAGCTGGCCGACGGCCGCTATGCGGTTCACGTGGCGGCCGCCCACGGCCGCAGCGGCTCTCTCGACGTGCTGGCGAAGCATCTGGACATGGATTTTTGCAGCCATTCTGGGCGCACGCACGCCACTGCATGAAGCTGCTGCAAACGGGGCCGTCGACGCAGTGGGAGTGGCAGCTTCAGAGGGGTGGCGCCGACGCGACCTCGCGAGATGCGTCGGGCATGACGGCGCGGGATTGTGCACTGCAGTCTGCAGTGCACAAAAGTCGTATAAACAGAATACGCTGGAGCTGCTTGACGATGTGATCAGGCAACGCGGGTGACCAGTGGGAGCTGCATCGGCCGGTTTGTCCGTCTGCCTGTTCACGCGTCTGAAGCTACGGCCGGCGACGACTGCAAGGCTTAGGCCGGCGGACTGAACCACTGACTTGTAAGCAGCCAGATGAGCGCTTGGATTGTATGGGGCAGGGTGGGTTGCGAGTGTCAAGTTTCTAGCAATATTTTGGCTACATAACTTTCATTTTCAAAGGTGTAAACAGGAATTTCGTTGCCTGCCCCCTTTTACGACTGTTTGTTGACTAGGTATCACGTGTAGTAAGTAATATAGAATACAGCGTGCCTCACCGCCTTAAATTTCGGATTTCTAATCGGCGGCGATTTTGCCGTTTTTTTGCCACTTTGCGCAGACAGCCTTGTTGTTGAACGAAATGTGCAGACATCCTAGGAAGATGAACTAGACCCAAGAGACGAGACAGACAGAAGAGAAATCTTTCTCGGGCGCGCTTGAGACGTGCGCATACGCCCTCCCACACACACACGATGGCGCCCGCTCTGGACGTGCCGGACGAGGTGGAGGACGTCATCGCGAACCCGCTCAAGGCGAAACCACAACTGGTCGCTCCGGAGCCGGAGCACTGCCCCGGACCGGAGTCGGAACAGGCAGGACAGGCAGACTCGTGCGCAGGCTGTCCCAACCAGCAGATCTGTGCGACGGCACCCAAGGGGCCGGACCCGGATATACCCATCATCACGGCGCGGCTGGCCAATGTGAAGCACAAGATTTTGGTCCTGAGTGGGAAGGGGGGTGTGGGAAAGGTGAGAATGGTGACAGGGGAGAGTAAGGGACGAAGCGAAGAAAAAAGTACTGACGTCTCTCTCTCCAGAGCACCTTCACAACGCTTCTCGCACACGCCTTCTCGGCCAACCCGGACAGCACGGTCGGCATCATGGACACGGACATTTGCGGGCCGAGCATCCCCAAGATGATGGGCGTGGAGGAGGAGACGATCCACGTGAGCAGCGCGGGCTGGTCACCGGTGTGGGTGAGCGACAACCTGGGAGTGATGAGCATCCAGTTTATGCTGCCGAACCGCGACGACGCGATCATCTGGCGGGGCGCCAAGAAGAACGGGCTGATCAAGCAGTTCCTCAAGGACGTCGACTGGGGCGAGCTGGACGTGCTGCTGGTGGACACGCCGCCGGGCACGAGCGACGAGCACCTGAGCGTGAACTCGTTCCTGCAGGAGAGCGGCATCGACGGGGCCGTGGTGGTGACGACGCCGCAAGAGGTGGCGCTGCTGGACGTGCGCAAGGAGATTGACTTCTGCCGCAAGGCGGGCATCCGCGTGCTGGGCCTGGTCGAGAACATGAGCGGCTTCGTGTGCCCGCGGTGCCGGCACGAGAGCGCCATCTTCCGGGCGACGACGGGCGGCGGGCGCGGGCTGGCGGACGAGCTGGGCCTGCCGTTCCTGGGGGCGGTGCCGCTGGACCCGCGGATCGGGCTGGCGTGCGACTATGGCGAGAGCTTCTTCGACAGCTATCCGGACAGCCCGGCGTGCAGCGCGCTGCGGACGGTCGTGCGGCGGCTGGCGGGCACGCTGGGGCTGGACCCGGAGCAGATCTTGCCCGAGGACGACGACGAGAAGGGGGGGGGAAACGACACATAATGAATAGAACACACACAAAGAAATGAAAGAATAACCAAAAATTAGTACAGATATTGTGCTTTTAGGGAAACGACGCTGTCCTATGCCGCGCCCAGCTTCTGCGGCAGCTCTTCCAGCTCCTCGGCCAACTCGACGTCGACGACCCGGCCGGCCTCGCTGGTGTTGCGCATCAGCTCCTTGGCGCCCGCGTATAGCATGCGGGTCTCGTTGTTGCAGGTCGTCGGCAGGTAGTAGAGCAGGACGTAGGGCACGGATAGACGGCCGGACGGCTGGAATTGTCAGTTGGAGAAAACCCGCATGTTTTTTTTTTTTTTTTTTTTTTTTTTGGGGGGGGGGGGGGGGACGGGATTCCCACCAGCGTCATCGGGTAGCTCAGCAGGACAAAACGCGGCGCATTCTCGGGCAGGTCGTCAGCGATCTCGTCGAGGGTCGTGTACACGGTCTTGTCGTCGTCCTGGCGGATCTCCTTCGACGCCTTGTCGATAAAGTCTGGCGGCGCAAGAGCGTCACGGTCAGCACCGGCATCGTCGTCTCTGTCGTCTTCTCTCCCCGGCTCCCCAACGTACAGATCACGGCCTGTGGCGTGCTGGCTCGTGACGTGCTCAGACGAAACTTGCGCAGCTGGTCCTTGGTCTCCTGGGAGAAGGTGTAGAGTCTGGCTTCGGAGGCCTGTCGAGGAGGGAGACTTGTCAGCTGTGGCGCCGACAACACCATACAAGAATGCTCCCACCGGGACACACACACACCATTGTCGGATGAAATACGTTGCGCAGCTGGGTGCGGTCGTGTTCTGGGCTGGCCGGGGTTCCGTTGCTCTGCACTCGTGCTGGTAGTGTGTGACGCGCTCTTGTTCGGAGAAGGTGCCCCCCAGCGCGGGGGCGGGGACAGGCGGCTTTGGGGCGCTTGGCCATCGCAGCAGAGGGTCCCACCCCCGGCACTCCAGGCGGCCTTGCCGGTAGTCGTGCGCCGCCGGCCAAATCCATCCACTGCTCTCACACACACGCACACCGCACCAGCCAATCCGTGTCTCCCGCCAGACAGTGTCCATTCCACCGCACGACACAGTCACCTCGCATCTCGCAGACGATTCCCATGCCGGGGCGCTTGGCACAAATCCTCCGCCACCTCGCCGGCCCGTCGTCCTCCATCCTCACGCGCTCGGCATCCAGCTCTTGGGTGTCCCGGTTTGCACTTACAGCGGCTGCACGGCCCGGCCAGTTGTCGTCCATGGCAGAACCGTCGACGGCGGCCCGGAATGCAGCCCGGCCCGTACACACGGCTGCCTGTCTGATCATCGGCGACGAGGTGCTCGGCGGCAAGGTGTGTGTGTAGCACACACGATGGACTCTTTTGAGTCTTTTGAGGGTGGACTAACGATTCTAGACAAAAGATGTGCGTGCTCTGCCGGAAGGCGGTCCGAAGGCTTCCATGCAGATGTTAATAGCAACGGCAGACCAACTCGGCCTACGTGGCCAAGTGGTGTTTCAAGCTAGGAATTGTGCGTTCTTCCTCCTCCTCTTTATTGCCTCCTCTCTCCTCTTTTCCCAGCTCACACTCCAGTCGTTAAAACGCATCGAGGTCGTCGAGGACGACGAGAGCCAGATCATCGAGGCCGTGCGGCGCATGAGCGATGGCTACGATTTTGTAGTGACCAGGTACGCTGAACCCGCAGACCATGGCCAGCAGAGCCGTCTGAACTAACCGTCCAGTGGTGGCATCGGGCCGACGTGAGTTGAACAACAAGCCAATGGTCGAGAGAGAGAGAGAGAGAGAGAAGCGACGCCCCAACTGATCCACAGCCACGACGACATCACCTACGCGTCGATCGCCAAGGCGTACGACCTGCCCATCCGGTTGCACGACGAGGCCTACAACCGCATGCGCAAGCTGTCCAAGAACCGGCCCGGCCAGCCCGTCGTCGACTGGGACGTCGACTCGCCGGCGCTGCGGGCGCGCCTGCGCATGGTCCAGCTGCCGACGGACGCGAGCGTGCCGGCCGCGCAGCAGGTTCTGTTTCCGCGCGAGGACCTGTGGGTGCCGGTGTGCGTGGTGAACGGCAACGTGCACATCCTGCCGGGGGTGCCGCGGCTGTTCGAGCAGCTGCTGGACGCCCTCGCGCCCGTGCTGCTGCCGCGGTTGGCCGACGCCGGCCACGCCATCCACCGCGTGCTCATCGCGACGCCGCTGCAGGAGAGCGTGGTGGCGCCGTATCTGACAGCGCTGGCGGCGCGGGTGGAGCCGCAGGGCGTCAAGGTCGGCAGCTATCCGCGGTGGGAGGGGGAGCACAACACGGTGACGCTGGTGGGGAGGTAAGTCGATGCGCCGCTCCATGCGTCTGCGATCCGAAAGAGAACGACGAAACGGCTAACATCCAGCAGGGACGCCGCCCTTCTCGAGGGCCTCGTGCCCGAGGTCGTGGAAAACGTCCAGGGCCGGCGCATTGCTGCGGAGGGCGAGGACGACGAGCTGAGCGGGATGACGGAGGGGTCGGCGGGGAAGACCGAGCAGGAGGAGACGAAGTGAACGTGCGCGAGGGGGGAGGGGTGTCCGTGAAAAAAAGGGTGTGTGGCCCAACCGTCTCTCTCACTCGGCATGCCCGAGGCACCCACGGAGTCAAAGAGGAAGCTCAAAAAGAGAGATTCGACGAGACAAGGGCGAGGCATTTGTTTGCCTACAACGCAGTTGCCCATTGTCCTTCCTACACGTGCGACATCGGGCTCTTGCAGATGCCGTGCAACGGAGACACCTCCGACTGGTCCACGACTGTCCGTAAGATACTGTGCAGCTCAGCTGCCTGCTTGCCTGTTTCAGCCTGCAACAGCATGCAGCCTGCGCGTGAGCAGTCCTTTTTGCGAGGCCGCAGGACGATATCCAGGGCGCTCGCTTCTGAATGAGCCTTGCTCTAATACCTGCATACGCATGCAGCATTGCACCCCCCCCCCTCCCCATCCCCTCGCCTGGCTTGTCTGATCTTCTGCACCCGCCCTTTTGTTTCGTTTCTCGCCACTTGCCAGGATACCCTCCGTGCTCAGCTTCGTACGAGCTTATAATCCTTGCTCTCGTTATCTACCCGTCATCCTGCCAAACCCCTTTCGACCGGCAACGCCGCCTGGCCTAGCTTCTGCCTCCTCATCTCGTTCTAGAAGGGTTCCTTGTTCATTTAGGTTGCGTATCATCGTGCCCAGTGCAATTTCGCCAGTCTGGTTTTGCCATATCGGTCTGCCCCCTTTCCTAGACTATGCCCAACGCAGACCGGCCAGCGGCTCATTAACGGTCGCTGCTCATTTCCCGCCCAACGGCGCATCCATTTTCTTGCCCGAGCACGGCCGGCATGTCATTGGACATGGGTGTACAGAGACGGAAGACCACGGGCGCGAACGCGAACGCTGCGTATCTGACGAATGCCTTACACGTGCATGGGCGGCAACAGAAACGAGGCGATTTTGCCTTGTGCAGTTGCGTGCCTGTATTGGCAAATCGGCAGCCCCCGGCTCCCCTCTCCCCCCCCCAATGCACGCCGCTGCAGCTTCAGGGGCAAAGCGCCGTCAATGGCTGATCCACTATTCACGCTAACGATTCTGGGATAACGTGCCCACTCTCCCCGCCTCGGAAACGACAGAGTTGCGTGTTTCCATCCTTGTAGGTACAGGGTCTTTCGGTCAGTCACGAGAAGGTCAGGTATCTCTACTTTGCTACGATACCCATATAAGAAGGCTCTGGTGTTAAGATCCAGAGGTTTATGGTTCATTCGCAATCTATCTATCACAGACCGACTCCGTAGTAGCCCCTCCTCCGTCTTCAACGGCGCCCAACGGTGGCTTCCGTCCTAACGGCGCCATGCGTGCGTAGTGCTTGCCGCTGTTGCACCGCTTGTCGTCTGCCCGCTCGGCCATGCTCCCCCTCCCCCCCCAGAGAACCCAGAGAACAAAAAACCGATAGCACCTGCCTAGTCAACCTCGAAAACACAACTTTCAGGCAAGAATGTGCGCCGTGGCGTTCGGCTCCTTCCAGGCAGGGCCCCGCCCGGTGGAAGCCATTAAGAGCGAGTCACCGCTATCTTAAAAAGGACCTGATCTGTGCAGTCCAGCTCGGCCCAAAAGGCCCGACAGCACCGGCGGAGCGCACAGGAACACAGAAAAGCACCAATGCCGCAACCGCCCACTCACACACACTGCCTGGCGGCATGCGATGCGCCGCAATGCCTGCTGGCTTGGGATGCATTATAGGGGGTCGCCCTGTAATACTCGTAGAGGAGAAACGCGTGCTCTGGCGCGCCAGCCAGACCGCCTCGCTCCTTCCCTCTTACTTGTATCTTATTGTAGTCCGTGCCGCTTTGGGACGCGGTCTCCTTTTTAAGCTCGTTCTTTCCTGTTCCTTTGTTCTCTTGTGCAGAGGCCGTTTTCTTTTATTTTGTGGCTGCCCCTGACTGGAACCCATTCGTGCCTTCGCCTTCAGTCTCCGGCTTCCTTTTGCCAATCTTCTCTTTTCCTCCTATGATTTGCTACTTCGTACGAGGTACAAAATAGACAGACTTTCTGCCGGCTCTTCGCATCTTGCTCGGACTCCTCTTTTTTTTTCGCTCTCCCTTTACACCCACCCCCAGCGCGCCGCTACCCCGTTTTTATTCTCGCTTTTTCCATTCCCACCCACCCAGGGCTTCGTTTTCACGCCCTCGCCGCAAAAGTGTCACGCCAATCGCCTCGTTTCCTCGTTTGTATCGACGAGGCGCGAAAAGAAGAAAAAAAAAGGAGTCGTAAAGGGATTGGACGCGCGAAACCCCTCGGCCCCCCCCTCCCCCATTGATCATCAACTAGACCCAACACGAAGGTGCGCCGTGACAGCCACATAAGCCGGGTGCGGCGAGACAGAGAGAGCCTCCCAGAAGACCCAAAGTAAGTACCAGTACGCCCGTAAGATACTTAGACCCAAAGATCGCCAGTTCCTTTTTCCGCCATCCACTTTTTTGACCCTTTTTCCCAAAGCAACGACACTACGCCGATACAGAAGTGTCCAACAGCGCTCCCCAACCACCGCAGTTTTTCCCTTCTTTCATCCCAAACGCCCTTTCTGCCACCATCGCAGCATCGACCAGGGCCCTCAACCTTTCTTGTCGCCTCACCCGTCGTCTCTCTTGGGACTTCCGTGATTCTCCGCCTCGTGTCGACCCCCTTTTCCCACACGCGCCTCCCGACCTTTCCCTCTCCGACTTCCTCCTGTCCGACACCGGCCAGCGATCTTCCTCCGTTTTCTGCTCCATCGACACCCGCGCGTGCGTGCGACACGCTGCTCATACTTCGCTGCAATGGCATCCAAGGTACGACGGTGCTCTCCGATTCTTCAGCAGCAGTCTTTTGGTTCTGCGAGCCGGTCCTTTCTACTGCGGCCAGCGCCAGCATTCTAGCTATGCCACCGCTCGGGTCCTTTCTGTCCGATATGCTGCTGCGCGGCTAAGGTCGTCAGGTGTACCCGCGCAGGCCAGCTGTCAGCCCCCCGGTCTATCATAACTCGCCAATGCTCACACCTTTCTACAGTTTTTCAGAGAATACAAGCTGGTGGTGGTCGGCGGTGGTGGTGTAGGCAAATCTTGCCTAACCATCCAGTTGATCCAGAGCCATTTCGTCGACGAATACGATCCCACAATCGAAGGTGTGTTAAACTGGATGCATGCCGATTGGAGATCTGCTATTGCCCCTTTTTCGGCCGGAACCCCTCTCCCTCCCGCCTCCACGGGATTGGCCCATGCACACACACCAGATTTGACGATCGTTGCTAACACATTGTGTGTTCAGACTCGTACCGGAAGCAGTGCCTCATTGATGACGAGGTCGCATTGCTCGATGTTTTGGATACGGCCGGTCAAGAAGAGTACTCGGCAATGCGCGAGCAGTACATGCGGACAGGCGAAGGCTTCCTTCTAGTCTACTCGATCACCTCGCGGCAGAGCTTCGAAGAGATCACCACGTTCCAGCAGCAGATCCTGAGAGTGAAGGACAAGGACTACTTCCCCATGGTGGTCGTGGGCAACAAGTGCGACCTGGAGGGCGAGCGCGAAGTTTCCAGGCAAGGTACGTGGGCGAACTACTGGGCTGTGTCGGTTCTGCTGCAACGTGCTAACACTGCGGTACAGAGGGCGAGGCGCTGGCAAGGGGCTTCGGCTGCAAATTCCTCGAGACATCGGCAAAATCGCGCATCAACGTCGACAACTCCTTCTACGATATCGTCCGCGAGATCCGGCGCTACAACCGGGAAATGCAGGGCTATTCAACCGGTAGCGGTGCCTCGAACCCCGGTGGCCCGGCGAACAAGCTAGAAGTCAGCGACGCCGATGTCGAGCCAGGATGTTGCGCCAAGTGCATCCTCATGTGAGAGGAGGGGCACAGGAAATGCTCCGTGTGCGCGGCAGTGGTGCTTCTCAGAAGAGCCGCATCTAGGCCAGGCTGTGCCTGCGTGCGGCCTGGTCGTTGAGGAGCAGGAGCCCTTGACTCTAGCAGCCATGGCACGATTGCGATCAGCCGACGACCTGTCGGCCTCCAGCAATTTTGGCGACCTGCAATCCTCACCTATCTGCCGTTGTCCGTGCACGGTTTTCCGTCGAGACGAAGATGTACCGCACACCGTCTTTGTTTGCCATTTTCTTAATCTTTTTTATTATTTGTTCACCTTTGGTTCAGTTGTTCTATACAAGTTGTTCTTGACCAGCTCAAGTGTTTTGTTTCTTGGGTTTTTTTTATTTTTTTTATTTTTTTATTTTTTTTTATTTTTGGTCCGTTGTATTCTGGGACTGATCGCGCTATCCGGTTTTCCTTTGTTTGTCTGATTCTCGTTTCCCTCTTGGTACTGTTGACTTGTGTGCGAAATGTCTCTCTTCTTTCTGTTTCTTTCAGCTATTTCGAAAAAGTGCTCAGACGGAAGAAAAGCATCAAATCACTATCCTGCCTGCCGTGTTCTCTTGTTGAAAAAATGCGTGCCCTGTGTTGCCGCTTCCTGTTCTTGCACAGCGTGCCAGATGTTGCCGTGTCTTGTTCACATACAGAAAACAGAGTCTGCGCAGGATCGCGGCGAGCTGTGTTGTCCGCTCACAACTGGGGAACATGTGCTGCTCGTTGTTCTGTTGTTCAAAAGAGCCGCCAGGCGGTGTATATAAGCAGCAGCTCGACGGCCCCAGACTCTCGTTTTCTGTTTCTTCGCCAGACTCACAACTCCAGCTCATCAGCTCCCTCTACTGACTGCACATCTTCCATCGTCGACATCCCAACACGAGACCAGCGCCAAGATGGGCAGCTGGTTCTCCCTCCCACGACGCTACACCGAGGACAGGCCCGCCAAGCCCAGCTCTGGTGGCCAGAAGCCGTCTCGTCTTCGGCGTTTCCGGTCCAAGAAGGGTGCTTCGAGCTCCGGTGGAAATAGCAACCCACCGCCTCCGCCGCCGCCGCCGCCGCAGCCGCCGAACCAGCCACCGCAGCACCCCCCCGGACGACCCCCCCCAAGAGCCCCCGCAGCAGCCAGCGTCCGAGGGTGCGAATTCGTCCTCGTCCTCGTCGTCCACGTCCTCGTCCTCGTCCTCGTCCTCGTCCTCGGCCGACGACGGCAGCGTCTACGAGCCGCCGGAGGAGGAGGAGGAGGACTCGGCCGAGGAGATTGGCTGGACGGGCAATCCTCGTCGTCGTCGCCGTGCTCGCCGGGCCAACAATGACGACGATGACGATGGTGGCAATGCTGGCCCCCGGCGCCCGGTTGCCCAGCTGCGCCCGCTGCTTGCCCCGCGCCGGTCTCAACGCATTGCCGAGCGCCAGATGGCTCTGGAGGATGCCCTGAACGGGTAGACAACGGTGAGTGCATACAGGTGAGTTTTGTCCAAGTCGATCGTTTTTTTTTTTCTTTTTCTTTTTTCCTTTGTTCATGTCTTTCGTTTTAAATACTTTCCCTTGTCTGGAGAGCGAAAAGTCAAAAGGGAAACTAGCAGGTAAGATGCTTTACAACATGATGCCCATTATGCCAATGCATGTGACAAAAAAAAAAAAGCAAAGCCGTGCCCTCGTAGAAACAGGTTGGTTTTGACGCCTCTGTTGCTTGGTATCAAAGATTGTATTCAGACAGATTCATATTAATGTAAGCGGAAAAGCAGAGGCCGGGCCCAAGCCAGAGCCAGAGCCGGACACTGGTGCAGACGCCGACCCCGACAGAGCACTACCGGTGCTGCTGCCTCCCCCGTCGATGGCGCCGGTCGCCAGCGCGGCCAGGGTGTCGCAGTACGTCGTGAACTGGGCAAAGTGGCTGACCAGATACGCCTTGGACCCGAGCGCACTCTGCGGCTCGTTGGCGGTGATGCAGGAGTCGCAGGCGTTGTAGTAGGAGGAAAAGGCCGACTGGGGATCGCACAGCGCGCGCGTCTTGCCGACGGCCTGGGCCTCGAGGTAGGCGTCGTTGCAGGCGGCGTAGCAGACGCTGGGGACGACGGAGGCGTCGCGGCGGGGGTGGTGGTGTGCCTTGGGCGGCGTTTTCCGCGGCCCCGGCGGGGGCGCGGCCGTCGGCGCCACCGCGAAATGCGTCAGCGTCGACTGCGTCTGCCAGTCGCCCGTCGTCGCGGTGAAGACGCGGCCCGACGTCACGATGCGCGTGGCGCCGGCCGGGCCGGTCACCAGGACGGTGACGGTCGATGCCGGGACAACGGATGTCGCCGTTGCCTCCACCACCGAGACGACCGTGCCAAGGACCGTCGAGGCGGCGAGGGCCAAGGTCGAGGCCGGCAGGGTGAGTGTGGACGCGGGGAGGGCAATGGTCCGTCCCGAAGCGGTCACCGTAGCCCCGGGCAGGGTGACGGCCGATGGCGGCAGGGTGATGACCGGGCCGGGCGCGGTAGCGGTTGGCCCAGCCGCCGTGACGGTCGACCCGAACTTCGGTAACGGTTGGACCCGAAACCGTGGCAGCAGAGCCTGACACAGTGACAGTTGGGCCGGCTACTGTGACTGTCGAGCCAGGTGCTGTGACGGTTGAGCCCGGAGCCGTGACGGTCGAGCCAGGTGCCGTGGTCGTGGACTCGCCGATGGAGATCACAATGTCGGTCGACACGACGACACCAGTCGACACAGCGATGGTACGCCACGGTCGTCGTCATGGACACGTAGTCGGTGCGGATGATGGTATAGCTAAGAGGTCAGATGGCGAAACAGAGAAAGACGCGGCGGAAAGAAGTCGTACGCTGTGGGTGAGTATGGGTGAGTATGCAGGATCGGCTGCCTTCCACTCTCTTTTCGTGGTAGACTGGCAAGCTCCTCGATCCGGTCACGGCGATGTGCGTCTTTTATGATCGAAGGCGGCCGACGCGGCACAGACTCGGAACAGGCAGAGGGGCGAGGCGCCGCTCCAACGGGCCCGTGGCCACAGAAGAGCGGACCGGGACGGTCGTACCGCGTCGTCTCTCTTGTTTGCCATTGTAAGATATATTCGTATCTTCTGCCTTCCTTTTCCGTTTTGCGAGTCTGGACAACAACGTTGGCTGCGGTGGGGCTTCGTGCAACGTCTCGTGAGTGTTTTTGATTGGGCGATCTTCTCTGCGCTAGTCCGCACACGGGCTAGTGTTTCGTGGGACCAACCAACGCGTGTAAGAGACAAGGCCTCGTCTGCGCACTGTGAGGTTGGCAAACAAACACAGTGCATGCACAGTACACGATGCAAGGCAAAGGAGTGTGCACCGGCCGTTGGACAGACGAAGACTGCAGTGATCGAGAGCGGAGCAGAGAGAGGACGAGTTGCTCGTCTTCTTTTTTTCAGGTCCTCGGCAGGGCATTCCTCGCATTTGGACCGTCGTGGCCACCCTTGCCTCCTGCGCGTAAAGCCGCCATTCTAGCGGTGCCGGTCTCCCCGGCTTCGTCGACGAGCAGCTGCCCGCCAACATGACGCGCTACGTCGCCTACAGCGGCGCCGCCAGCGCCCCCTCCGAGAACGCCGCCTGGTACTTTGGCGGCCTGCGCGCCCCCGGCGGCAGCACCAACCCCATTTACGACGTCTCCGGCAACGCGTCCGCCACCGCCACCGAGCCCGCGCCCGCCCTGCTCGCCCTGCTCGCCCTCGACCTGGCCGTGCAGCAGGCCGACGAGACGTGGATGAACCACTCACTCGCTGCCCGCCGCCGTCCAGCCGCGCGCCAACCCGGACCTGGTCTGGGTCCCCGTCGGCTCCCTCGCCGCTGGCATCGCCCGGCCTCGCCTCGCCAGACCCCGCGTCGCCAACAACGCCGCGGGCCCACGAGCAAGCATAGTCACCCGGGCAGGTCCCTTTCTTCCAATTTCTTCCAATCCAGTTCCAATGCGTGCATTAATTTCAATACCAAAATGTAACAAATGGCAAATCCTGTTGTCCCCCCCCTCCCAAAAAAAAAGTCCGCCTGCCGTATTACGCTGTTGTCATGTCGTGCTTTTCCTCTCGCTCTCTCTCATGCCAGGCACTCGGCCAACTGGCACCGCAGCCGCCGCTCAGACTCCTGCACGTCGAGCAGCTCCTTCTGCACATACCCGTTAAACTCCTCCGCGTTGTCCAGGTACAGGTGGTGCCCTGCATTCCGCACAACGATCACCTTGGCACTGCCATTCTCGCGCTGCTTCTCATCTGCCGATCCGTGCAGCAGCGCCTGCACCGTCCGCGCCTTGATCTTCTCCTGCGCCGCGAACCCCCCTGTCACGTCCATCCAGTCGTGGTCGCCGTACATCATCACGATCGGCATGCCTGCCTCGCGAACCTCGGGCTTTGCCGGCGTTGTCGCCGTCGCCGGCTGAGCCGGCCGAATCACCTGCCGGCCCACATTTTGGATCCGGTGAATCAGCGGTCGCCGCGCATGCGCCCCAGGCGCCAGAACGTACGGCAGCACGTACTCGCCGCTGCCCCGCTGCCGGAACAGGCTGTATGTGTACCGGTGTAGCGCTTCCGCCTGGTCCGGCTGCAGGTGGCTGAACCGTCGCGACGTCCACGCAGACACCAGCCGTGGGCCCAGCGGACCGGACGCCCGGATCAAACTGAACGGCGACACATTGGCATCCCATAACCAGACCAGCCACCCGGGCAGCGGCCTCCTTTGCGGCTTGCTGCTCCCAGCCTGTCGGTTTTCCACCTGCTGCGCGGGAGCGTTGGCGGCGGCCGCAGTGGCAGCCGGTGCGTCCTCGCTGTAGCCTTCTACCACGGCATTCTGGTCCTGTGCGAACTCCGTGGCCAGGCTCGACTCCTGCGGCTCCGGCATGTCCGCGTCGACAGCATAAGGGTCTTCGGGGACCCCAACCGGCGACGCCAGGATCAACTTGTTGATGTGGCCCGGATACTTAAGCGCGTACGCCACCGCCAGATACCCGCCCATGGAGTGGCCCATAAGCGTGAACCGCTCCAAGCGGCGGATCTTCCGCCACTCCTCAAATGAGTCGATAAACCAGTTCTCCGCCTCCGTGATCTTGGCCTGCGGATCTTTGGCGTGGATCTTGAACGGTGGCCGCGTCGAATTGCCCATGCCGAGCAGGTCCAAGGCGTATAGGCGCCAGCCACTGAAGCGGCTCAGCGGCTCGAAATTCCTGTAGAAAAATCCCAGCCCGGCCCCATAACCATGCAGGACCACCAGTGTCTCGGTCGTCTCTTCGCCCACTCGCTCGATCGAGAACTCGTTCAGTGCCCGGTTCTTTCCCGAAAGAGGAACCATCTGTGAACGCCATACACGGGGACCGTACGGGTCGTCCGCAGTGCGTTGGCTGTCGAGATCCGGTTGTGCGTCCGCCTTCGCTTGACGAATGTACGGAACATAGGACAACACGTTGTGCTCGGCATCGGCCGCCGAATGGCATTCCCACTTAAAAGGTATGAGCGACCGCGTAAAGATAGGAGGGAAAACAGGAAACGCATATATAAACTTACCCATTGATGCACGGCTTCCTTGTAACCCAAGGGAAAGCGGCTCGGTGCCGGCGCGTCGGTCGAGCTCGCTTGCGACGAGCTCTCTTCTGACGAATGCCGTTGCCGGCCGGCGCCCGTGGAGTTGGCCGACATGCGGGCGGTGCGGAGGGTCGTAGACGAGTTTGCGGCGGTCGATGCAGGGGAGCGAAGAGAAACAGGAGGAGCAGGTGTGAGTGACGATAACGGCGACACCGGGAAGACAGGAATAGAAGCGGAGGCGGTGGCGGCACTAGAGGTCGGAGGAGGAGGCGGTCCCGTGTCGCCGGAGTGGTAAGGAGACGCAGAGGGAGGTGGCGGCGGCGGGGAAGAGGACGCGGTGGTCGCTGTGGAAAGCGTGCGTCGACAAGACAGCTGCAGGACCAATTGCTGGGGACTGCGGAGCATAACGATCGAAGGAAGAGAGAAACAGTTTGGGGGGGCGCAGGCGGCAAGTGGATGTGTTAAAGGACCGCTAACACAGGACACTTCGGAGATCGAGCCCCTAAGTCCGCTTCGTCGCAGTGCGGTTTTGGAGAAACTATCGATGTCGGAGGTAAGAATGCATAGCCCGTGTTACGGCGGTTAGGCAAGACGGGTGACGTGGGGAGGAGGAGCAATAAAGAGCAAAAAAACGAAGTTGGAATCGTTGGTCTCACGACCGTTGACTACGAGATCCAGGAGTGGAGGCAGGGGTGGGACGAATCTGTTGTTGCAGTCCCTTTTGCGAATTATTTTCGTCTTTCCGTGCCTTCCCTCAACAAAAAAAAATCTACGGATATTATGCCGCCCATACAGATGGCAAGTGCGATCAACGTGCCTATTCTCGATCAGTGCTTTTTCTCCCTATAGCCGCCTGCCTAGAAACAGGGTTGGGAAAAACGAGGTTAAGCATTCCCTGCACCCCGTATACGCTGAAATACAGCGGTTTACCGCTATAATTACAGGGCTGTATACGCTATAATATAGCGTAAAAAATAAAACAATAATTAAAAGAGATAAATTATATTTTCCTAATCCTGCCTAGAACCGAGGGGATGGGGTTCTTTTTCTGCCGTATTACTCATCCATCGGCAAGCTTACCGCTTTTGCCTTGCGGTGTGCCGCACCACATGCCCCAGTGCCACAGCTGAACGCCACTCCAGTTGAACGCCGCACGCCGAGCGACAGCACTCACCCTTCTCTTTTTGCCAGCCGAGAAGGGACACGCCCTCGCCTCGATCGGGCTGGTTTAGCCCGCCCCTCTCTTGCTCCGTCTCCCCTCCTCTCCCCGGCCCTTCACCACAGCCTCGGCCCACGATGGTGGATCTCGACTCTCTGGTCAAGGGCGCCCCCCTCGCCGGCCACGATGGCTCGGTAGATACCGGCTCGGCCGCCGCAAACGAGGCATCAGGAAAGGCGGGTGACCCGCTGTCGCACACTCCCGGCTCGCCGTCCATGATCTACCTCAACCTGCTGGTGCTGGAGGGGTCGCTGCGGGCGCAGTACCTGGACCTGCGCGCGCGGCGGCGCCACCACACCTTTTTCTTGCTGGTGCTCGGCGCGTGGGTGCTGGGTTTTGGCTATGCGCTGTTCCTGGCGCCACGCGAGGACGGCAGCGGCATGGGCGGCTCCGTGTACTGGGTGCTGGACATGTTCGAGAAGGTCTGCTTCATGGGCGGCGTCATCACGGCCGTGCTGGTCTGGGCCACGGGCATCTGGGACCGTGGCGTGCGCTGGCCGCGCCGCTGGTTTGCCGTGTCCAACCGCGGCCTGCGCCACATCAACTGCAAGCTCGTCCTGCTCCAGCGGCCCTGGTACGCCGAGACCCTCGCCACGCTCGGTTGGTTCCTCACCTACGGCGTCTTCTCCAACGCCGGCGGCGCCGCCTCGTACCGCTTCGTCGACCCGGTCCTGCTGCGCGAGGTTGACCGCGAGCTGCACCTCTCGCCCCCTAGTGGCTCGTCGCTCGGCGGCGACGAGGAAAAAGGCCACCGCCACCACCAGCACCAGCACCACCGCACCACCTCTCCCGGCGGCCGCGAAGAGGACCTCGCCCCCGGCGGCGACTGCGTAAAGCTTCTCCTGCTTGCCAAACCCTTCTCGCCCACCTTCCGCGAGAACTGGGAGCTCTTCCGCCAGGAGTACTGGGAGCGCGAGAACGAGCGCCGCGCCCTCATCCGCCAGAAGCTCAAGGAGCAGGAACGCGCCCTCAAGCGCAGCTCGGGCGGCTGGTTCTGGTGGATGCCAGGCACCGGCAGTGGGACACCAGCCTCGGCACCGACCCCTGCCGCAGCAGGCCGGACACACCATCACGCACAGCGCCCACACACGCCGCGCAGCGGCGGCAGCGATGGCGGCAGTGGCGAGAAAGTGCAACATCCGCGCCACGCCGCCGTCGAGCGGGAGCACCGCCGGACGCGCAGCACGAGCTCGCGTAGGGGCAGCATGTCTGTGTCGGGGGCCGCGGCAGGCGCTCCGCCAGGCGTTAGTGCGGAGCCCGGAGGAGGCCCGCTGTCGTCCACATCACGCAGTTCTACACCGGCGATAGAAGAAGAGGCCGCCGACACCGTCACTAGAAAGGGCAGCGTCGGGTCCAATACGCCGTCCGAACGACGGCGCAAAAAGTCCACTGCGTCGTCGAGCACCCGCATGACGGCTGGTGGTGGCAGCGGCGGCTCCGTCCGGCGACCGGCCATCAGCGACTCGCGCTGCGTCACACCCGAAATCACGTCGCCGCTCGCTAAGGAGAGCAGCTTCGCATCGACGGGCTCGGCCGACAGCAAGCGGAGCTCACGGGCTGGGTGACGAACATGTATGGACATGGCGGTATAAAAAGTTATTTGAATTGAGTTCTACTCATAACTCTTGAAAAGCAGAAGAGAGATAGGATGCAGCGGCATCTTTTGGCTGTGCCCTTTGTTTCAACATTGTGAACTGCCCACCTTCGAACCTACGATTCCAAACATATCAGGCCGCCGAAGTTGTGGCATTATGCTCTCCCCACAGGCGGAGTGCGTCACGGCAATTGGAGACGTGATCGAGAAAGCTCGTCCGGGTGCCGTACACGGGTCGGAAATACCGCAGCTTCGTCTTGAAACGGCCGTATACTGCCTGTGCCGCCTGGTCACAGCCCTTGCAAACAAAGCCGCGGTAGGCCTGCTGAGCACGGCGGTCCATGAAAGGCATGGTGGTCGTGAAGGCCGCACTTTTGTAGAGGTCAACAGACCACGAGAACTCGGAGATGTAGCCGCTCTGGTACAAATGTGCCTTTACATCCGACGGAGTTTTGCCCTTCTCTAGAAGCACCCGAACAGCGTCTTGTTGCGACACAGTTCCCGTAAGCAGAATCCTCTGCTTGTCGCTCATCTTGGCGGGATTTTTGATCTTCATGAGTGGCGCGGCGATCCGCACAGATTCAAAATCTTTGGCGGCCAGACCCGAGGCCAGCACGAGGGCACAGAGAGGACCGGTACGGGCCCGTGGGGACTCTTCTAAGCAGGCCCTGCAGCAGCGTGTCAGAGTCGGCAGGAACAGGAACATGCCGTGCGTCTTGTCTGCTGTATTGGAGAGCAGCTGGAGCGGCAGCTGATCGTCGGTGACTGCTGCGTCATTTGTGGGCGCCGGGGCTGTTTCTTTGGTTGCGTTTTTCGTCTTTCCGGGCTGGCTGCAGTGTGGATTTTTGCCGTTGCCGCCTCTGACGGCTGTCGCATCCGGGCTGGGCACATCGTTGGTGCCCGAGCCGATGCTCTGCGACAAGACTTGGCTGCTGCGGCTTCTGCAAACGTCTCCACTGCACATTTTGCATTCAGGGCTGCAAAAAACGGTGTACAAGTCGTCCACAGTTACCATGCGCGCCGCGCGCGAGAGAAACACCACCTTCAGACACTCCAGCGCATACTTGGTCAGACTGTGGTACTGGGGCAGGCCAGACACGATGCAGCGGGCCTGACGGTTGACCTGTCGCAGCTTGAAGCACGACCGGAGGTCCAGAAACAGGCAGACCATGTGGAGGATTTCCAGTGGGAGGACGCGCATCGTCCCCATGTCGCTTTTGGGTGCAGAGCTAAACGGGGCCGTCAAGGACGCCCGTACAGGGTTCTTTCGCACCCGGGGTGCCACAACAACTTGGGCCTCATTTTTCTCGTTAGGGTTTCCGGAGAGGACTTTGATGACGGTTGGGATGAGCTTTGGCGTTTGTATGGCTTGGGCAAGCGGGGGGTTGCCGGGTTGGACAGAGGTCTTCTTCGTTCTTGCCATGTTTGGACGAGAGATTTGTCTGGATTCGGAAAGAGAAGAGTCATCTGAAGTGCAAAAGAGGAAACTACGAGCCGCCACGGCCATTTAAAGAAAGAAGAATGGGCGGTGTCTGGAGTGAACAGAGGAAGAAAGAACGGTTGTGAATGCAGGCACAGCCAATTATGGAAGTGGGTGCCGTTCTAGTGAGTTTGTTTCGTTCAGCCTTCAGCCTCACTCTCACCGTGTCTGGGTTCTCTCGATTTTTTTTCTTCCTTTTCCTCCTTGCACACAATTCACATACATGTTTTGCGTCTACTGCCTTTTTCTGTCATATATTGCTTCCGCTAGCATTTTGCAACCAAGTCGCCGGCCGGCCAATTCTCTTCGATTTCCTGCCAAGCTTCGATCCCTTCGTTTGTCAACACCCGGCGCCTCGGTTGTTTCTGTTTGCCGTCAACTATTTCTAATGGCTGACTCGTCAGCTATGCCGTCGACCCCCGGCATGGCTTTGCCTCAGGGCGTCGTGGCCAATGCCGTATACGAACGCCGGGTGCCAGAACCGCCTTCCATTGCCATCCAGTTGCCCTTGAACAACAGAGACAGCAGCAGACCGAAAAGCCCGAAGTCGGCGCGTCCTGTACCGGATCCTCGTCCGCGCTTCACTCGCAACCGCAATTCCACGACGGCCATCCCGCCAAACCCTGTGATGGCAGCTGCTATCGGCCTTACTCCAGCACAAGTGCAGCAAATCACAGGCAACTGTCTGATCGATGCTCCCACGGACGATGTAGGGGGCAAGTGGAAATACGAGACGCGGTATCAGGCCCAGTGCATACTACAGTACCTTTATCTCGGACCATCTACCGCTGCCCGCAAGCCGCAGTTTCTGGCCGAGGCCGGCATCACCATGCTCCTGGTTGTTCGAGACACCCGCCTGGCCATGGCACAGCTTCTGGACATGAGCCAGATGGTACGGGATTCAGGTCTAGCGCTATACAGCATCGATGTGACCAGCCCCGTCGAGCTTATCCAGGCACTGCCGACAGCCGCAAAGACCATCAACGACCACATGCTGGGCGCCCCACGCGACAACAAGGGGGTGTCTACGGGGCGAGTGCTTGTCCTCTGCGAGACGGGCAACGAGCGCTCGGCGATTGTTGTCGTGGCATACATTATGGCCATGTACGGCCTACACCTGGCCGATGCACTCGCATTTGTAAACTACAAACGGTTCTCCCTGAGTCTCGACGAGGACTCCAAGAACATGCTACTGGCCTATGGCGATATTCTCCTGGCCCAGAGCGACGTGGCGAGGCAGACACCCATAGACGTCGCCCGTATAGATGGGCCGCAAAACGGACACGAGCATTCGACCAGCGTGTCTGGAAAAGACGAACCACAAATAGAGGGTGCTGCTGCAATATCTCGGGGTGCGTCCCGTTCATCATCGCCGGGTCTCTTGCCAAACGCGAACGGCTGGATCCGCCGACCCAAGCGACGAATCGAGGACACGGTGGAGATGACTGAGAGCTCTGTCGAATGCACAGATGGTTCACCGACGTATAGCGCGACAATCACGAACGGGGACCAGTGTCTAGACATGGAGCGATTTCAGAACCGCAGCGCGTTTATGCCTTTCGCCGACACCGACGTGGTATAGATATTCTAGAAGGACAACACAAGACACCTAATTTCGACGCAAAAGAGGTTTTGTAGGTTTTTTTTTTTAAAAAAAATTGGTTTTTGTGTTTCCTTCTTTTTTTCCTGGTTTACACGTATGCAAACAGCGGCAATCAAATTCATATGGTCAGATGAAGGTGAAGCAAACAAACAAACATGCCAAGCGATAGGATGCAAACGATAGGATGCAAAAGAAACAACGGTCGCACACAACAACAACAAAGACAACAACGCCTTTCAAGTCCATCTCGCCACAATGGCGGCACCGCATGGCCATCGGCAAGCTGCCGCGGCCAGGCGGCGTGCTCCGGCGTGGGACGATCTGCCCGGCAACATGCAGCTCCTGGTCGTCAAGGAGATGACTTCGTGGCAGTCCTACAAGATCGTCATTGACGACCGCCTGCAGCTCACGCGCGGGCAAAAGCGCCGCTTCGAGGCGCTGTACCACGCCACGATGTGCAACCAGATCCTTACTGACGGTGCGGCAAGCGCGGCAGCCGCCGAGGTGGTGGTCATCCAGGAGCAGCAGCAGTACCACAGCGGCGCTCCTGGGCGCGAGGGCAGCAGCAGCAGTGTCGCCGGCGGCGGAAGTGACCAGCTTGTCGGGGCCCTGAGGAAAGATCTGACGTTGCTGACGCAGGCCGTTGAGCCCTTCCCCGTGACGCAGCGTGACCTTGCCCGCGCGCAGGCGTTTCTCCGGGGCATTGGATTCGTGCGGCGGGCGGCCGACCTGGGCCACTGGCTCGGGCACAGCGGCAGCGATCGCTTCATCATTGACGGAGACACGCACTACGTGTGTGTCGTTGGAACGCACGTGGCGCCGGATGCAGAGACGGCCCCTCCGCGATTGTTTCGTTCGCTGCCGGCCCCGGTACTGACCCCGGTGCCGACCCCGAAGCAAGGAACGAGCCAAGCAGGACCGCCATCTGTGCCAGTGCCTGTCCCACTGCCGCAGGTTCAGCAACGCCGCCGAGGCAGGCCACGGCGAGTGCGTCCTCTTTCGGACACCAGACAGCCGTCAAGCGACAGCAGACATTCCCTGCAGACGGCCAGTCAAAATCAAGATGTCGAGAGCAAGGAGGTCGTGGCCGTGCCAGCTTCGAGGTCTCTTGATGACAGGACCGGTACGAAAGGAGTGGCCTCTGCACCCCAACCGCCCCCTGTCGTGACATCCAGTGTCATTCCCGAAGAGCTCGTCCGCGCCGATCGTATAAACCGCGAGGCGCAAGAAATTCTAGCCAGGTACCGCTCGTCCTTTAGACGGCGAGGACGGCGAGCGAACAGAGCAAACAGGGAGATGACGGAGGACAGTGACGAAGACTACATTGGGGAGGCCGGGAGAATGGTATAGCAAGTGCGAGCTTGCAGAGAATGCGGAAGCAATCTGAAAAGAATGAATTAGGAGCCGACGGCTTGGTCGGCATGATCAAACGGTGGCAGAACCGTCGGAATGTTCTCTTTTGTTTTTCTTGGAAGTCCTTTTTATGATCCTGCAGGAGGACGACACTTGTCGAGGCCTTGCAAAGACGAGTCCTCATGAAAAAGACAGGTGACGAATTACAGGCGCCAAACTAATACGAGGGCAGCAGCTCCACTAGCGCACAGTGCTTGGAGCTGCAGCGCGTTAAATTAACTCCGCTGGCCGGCGCCGCCGCCGTTGCTGGTTGCGTAACCAGGCCAGTATCTTACAGCCACCGACGACCGACCATCCCGGCCAAGCAGAGACGACGACGACCAAGGACCGAAGACCGTTGCTGGGACACGAAAGGGATCCGAGCGAGATTTGATTGTTAACGGCCACGATAACCCCGTCATCTCTTCTCCTTGCGACGCACTCCCCCTGGCGTCGACGGAAGTGATCGGGCCTTTCTCTCTCTCCCCCCCCTTTCCCCCTCCCAACATGGCGCCGCGCATCGAGCAGAAGGAGATTGAGACATACTGGAACATCTTCACGGCACGCACGAATGGCGGCAAGTACCTGACGGGCGACCAGGCAGCGCCGGTGCTGAAGAACAGCGGGCTGCGCGACGGGCAGCTGGAGCGGGTGTGGGATCTGGCGGACGTGGACAACGATGGCAACCTGGACTTTGAGGAGTTCTGCGTGGCGATGCGGTTGATATTCGACATTCTAAATGGGGTGCGTTTTATTTTTTTATTTTTTCATCTTTTCTTGCTGTCTGATTTCCTGTCACCTAACGGACAACCTTTTCTTCAGGAATACCCCGACGTCCCTAATGTCCTGCCCGACTGGCTGGTGCCAGAGTCCAAGGCGCACCTGGTGCAGGCGGGTCGCGCGTTGACGGGCAAGGCGGTGCAGTTCGAGACGGTGGACGTGGACGTGGACGACCCGGACTCGCCGAGCCTCAAGGACGGCTTCGACTGGTACATGAGCCCGGCCGACAAGGCCAAGTACGAGCAGATCTACCTCGAGGCGCGGGACATGCGGGGAGAGGTGGCGTTTACGGCGCTGCAGGACCTGTACGAGTCGCTCGAAGTGCCCGACACGGACATTCGGTCGGCGTGGAACCTGATCAACCCGGCGGCGGCGTCGTCGATCCACAAGGACGCGTGCCTGGCGTTCCTGCACATCCTCAACTACCGCCACGAGGGCTACCGCATCCCGCGCACGGTGCCGGCGTCGCTGCGTGCCAGTCTGGAGCGCAACCAGATCGACTACCAGGTGGGCAACGCCAGCACGGCGGCGGCGATGGCGGGGGCGGCAGGCGGGGGGGGCGCTGCTGGCGGTGGCAAGGGCAGCCGGTGGGCGACCAAGGCCGACGACAGCACGGCGACGGGCCGCAAGGCCAAGTTTGGCGACCAGTACCTGACGCGGCTGGGCCGCAGCGGGTTCAAGGCGACGGGCACGGACTTCTCGTCGGCGCCGACAACGGCGGACTGGGAGGAGGTGCGGCTGCGCAAGCAGCTGCACGAGCTGGAGGCGCGGATTCAGGACGTCGAGACGGCGTCGGCGCGGCGGTCCGGCAAGGCGACGGCCGACGGGCGGCGCGACGCCAAGCCGGCGCTGGTCAAGCGCGAGCTCGAGCAGCTGCTGGACTACAAGCGCAAGGAGCTGCGCGACCTCGCCGACGGCACCGGCAAGGCCCAGGCGGCCGGCAGCCTCAAGAGCGTGTCGGACGACCTGCAGACGGTGCGCGAGCAGGTCGAGAGCCTGGAGGCGCATTTGCGGCAGCGCGAGCAGGTGCTGCAGCAGCTGCAGCGGGACATGGACGATGAGAAGGCGGGGGCGCGGTAGGGG
>PCDN01000006.1:689652-709837 GCA_002778105.1 Ceratocystiopsis brevicomis
CCCCCCCCTTCCCAAACCAACACCAGGGCTCAGCTCAGCAGCACGAGGATGACGCTATCGCCCCGGAGAAACCTGCAAAAGAAAAGACAACGGTCAGTGTCACGTACCGAGAGAGACACAAACGGCGGCGCCCTGCCCTGCCCTGCCCGGCACTCACATCTTGCTGATGAACCGGTCCTTGTTGACCGGCCGGCCCTTCTTGCCGTTGTTTATCGGGGTCTCTGTCCACATCTCTTTCTGGTGGTTGTTAATGGGCGGTTGCACAAAGTAAGAAAGTAAGAAAGCAAACGAGAAGAACAGAACATACGACGTTCTCGAGGATCCTGGAACGGAGACGTTAGTATAGATTCTTTCCCACAAACTTTTCCGTCGCAAGAGATGGGGGGGGGGGGGACAAACATGTTGCAGTGCCGGTCAAAGGCCTTGACGCGGGCAAGCAGCTTGCGGTTCGAGCGGATGCTGATCAGCACCTGCGAGTGCGTGCGGACGGCGGTTTGCAGAATCGACAGCGGACCGTTGCTGAACTCCCATTGCTCCTAATTCCAGTCAGAAATGGCTTCAGAAGAATGCAAGCGAAAAAGATGACAACGACGGTGCCTTACAAGCTGTGCAATCTCGTACTCCCTGGGGACTCGGTTAGCAATGCCCCATCGAGACCAGGCGGCCCACGAGGTAGAAAGGGTTTCACGTACGTGCACTCGTTTCGCGGCTTCTGGAGGAGCTCCCTGCAAAAAAAAAAAAAAAAACCCGTTAGCCCGTCTGTCCAGCAGAAGCGACCGTGTGGCACATTCCCTCCAGAAAGACGCACTGGATGTTAACGTCCGCCATGGTGTGTGCGTGTGCGTGTGCGTGTGTGTGTGTGAGAGTGTGTTGCAAGGGCGCGCGGCAGAAGGAGAGGACCGAGGTCAAACGGCAACGCTCAAGCGCCGTTGGGAAGAAGCGGCTGTTCTTGCCGTCGGGGGCGGAGGCGTGTTGGGTCTCCGGGAGGAGAGGCCGGAGGTGGGGGAGGCGGGAGGTGCTCGAAGGGCGGGAGAGCAGAGAGGATGAGGCAACTGGTGTCACAGTTTCGTTCTCGGCAAGGAGAGTACGTCGTTCGGCCGTAGTGGACTGGGACGGTGCTGTCGTCGTGGCAGGAGGGGGTATCGATCGCAAAGGGCCGCGATTTGGAAGGCTGTGTGGTTGAAGCGCGGCAGGTTGAGATGGAAGACGCTAGTGGACGAAAAAAAAGCTACCCTCGATTTTCAGGTTGCGCTGCGAGCTCTCTGTCCCACACCGCCCGGCAGAACACAAATGACCACCGAGACTCACCTTGTTGCGTCTCTGTTTTTTTTTCTCTGCCCGCCGAGATTAACAGCAAAGTTGGCAACGTGCCGCCCTGCTGCTGCAGCAGCTGCGGAGGCACCTGTCTCACTTGTCTTCCCCCATCGTCTGAGACACTGCTTCTTGCCCCTGTCTTGCGGGCAATTTTAATTTGGACGGTGTTTGGAAAAGTCCAAATCCAAACACCCGACACCCTGGCGTGCTTGCTTCTCATTAAATGAAGGAATTCCCAAAGGTAACCCCAGTTGAGCAAAACGCCCATGCTAGAACGAGCCTAAGCCAGCGGAAGGACGCGTTGGTCGCTCTCCGGTGGGCTCCTGGGGCCTGGTCCGCGCAAGCAGCCTCAGCTGAACAGGGATGGCCCAGATTGGCGAAGACCCTATCCTTTACGGTGGGTTTTCAGCCCCAAGGCCGCCCAGGAGATGACAAGATCGACCGGAGCACGACGCATACTCCGTACGATACGTGAGATTTGAATACACGATCTGCGTCTCTTATAGGTCCCCTGTCTGGGACTTCGCCCAGCCCTGTTGCCGCCCCTGTCTGTCGCTGCCGCTGTCTCCCAAGACAAAGACGTCGGTCTCTGGCGTAATGCCCTCTGGCGTGCTGGGAATCATCCCCGTCTGTCTGTGGAATGTGCTCGTATACCGGATGTATTCGAAGTACGAGTAGGCAGCTTCCTGGTCTCTGCACGTATCGGCATTCCACGTTCTGTTGCCATTGGTTCCTCACATTGTCCAGTACGGAACGCTCCGATTTCCCCGTCCCCTGACCCTGGCCCATTCCTCGCGCAAACGACCACCCTCGGGTTCATTTCTTTTTATAGCTTGATCTCGTTGTTTCGAGTTCGCCATGAAAGGCCGTTACGCACTTCCGTTAATACGTACTTTTCCATTTTGCTCAACTGGTGCGGCAGCGGCTTGCGTGGCCGACGGTGCCGTTTACGCGCAATACGGGGAAAACGAGACTCTGCATCGTAAATCATACTCGTAAGATACAGCGCCCTTTAGCGCCGCCCACACCTGTAAGACACGGAGTACGACGTTTTCCAGTGGCACCCAGGCCCGCCGTCGATCGGCCCTTCCCCCGCGCTTTGGGCTGGCGTATCTTACGGAGTATGCGCACACGCACAGTGGGCCGGCGCAGTTCTTCCTGCTCTGCTCCTTCCTTTGCGTGGCAAGCTCCCGTCACCTGTCGTGCCGATCAGTGTCTCGGCTCCCACTTCCTTCTTTTCTTGTAACCCTCTCTTCGCCAACCCCTGCTCCCCTAAACCGGCGTCCGGAAACTATCACCATCCCATCCTTGTCTCACCACCCACATCGTGCCCCTCGTCTCGCCGACGGCCTCGTTCTGTCCCTGGCGCCTCCTCGTCGCTCTCATTCCAGCCGTTCTTCAGCCATTTTTCCAAGGTGGGCCGCATGTGCGTGGCCTCTTTGTTTCGGCCGCTCTTGTCCCTCGTTTTTCCTCTTTTAATCGTTTTTCTTCTCTTCTGTCTCTTGCGTCCTCTCCTCTCTTCTCCTCTCTTCTGCGCTCGTGCTCCCCTTCCGCAAGAGATAAGACGAAAAACGACCACCCAATCTTCGTCACGCCTCGCCGCACTCCTGCTCCACTGCCCAGGCCCAGAAGCGCCATTGACCTTGCGGGCGCAAAAAGAATCTGGTTAGCCTTCCTTCATCTCCGCCCTTGCAGATGGAGCCCATCACATATTGCCGGCTTTGTGCGAACTGACCTTCTGCCCACCCGCTCTCACTGCTCCACCCAGGCGCCACCTCGCCTTCCATGGTCTCGGTCTCGTTTACGTTTTGGGGGGGTTTTTTTTTTTTTTCTCTCCCGGCATCCTTTCTCGTTTTTCTTTTCTCTCTTCTCTCCCGTCCTGCCTCTCCTTCACGCTTCTCCCGGTTTTCTTCTACCCTCCCCCGGCCAAAGACGTCCGCCAGCCGAAGCGGGCGCACTCTACCAACACAGTTGCGACAACCGGCCTTGCGCTGCGTTGCGGGACGCCTCTGACGACGAAACGCTACCGACGCAGCGCACCCGCCGCCCGCCATGCAGCGCGTCTCGTCTTTTCTCCCACTGTGGGAGAGGGGAAAGTCGGGTAGCGGCAGCAGTGGCAACAGCGGCAACAGCAGCGGCAACGGCAACGCCAGCCCCGGCGGCAGCACGGGCAACGGCAGCAGCAACCGCAACAGCGTTAACAACCGCATCAGCGTTAACAACCGCAGCAGCATCGCCAGCAACACCAGCACCGGCAATACCGCATACGCTGCCGTCAGTGCCAGCAACAGAAACAGCGTCACCCGCCCTCCAACGCGCCAGAGCCGGCCACTTCACAAGGTCTTTAGCTGGGCTGACCGTATCGGCGTCCGGCAGTCTTCTGCGCCCACCTCCCCCTCCTTTCTCTCCACAAATGCTGCCGCCCCGTCCCCCCTGCCCCCCTCCGTTCCGCGGCCAATGGGCCACGAGGCCTACTGGCCATCGACCCTGGACCGCGAGTGCGAAAAGGCCGCCCGCATTCTGAAATCGTTCTGCAGTGAGCTCCTTTCCCCGGCATGCGCTTTTCTCTCTTATCCTTCTCTCCTCGTCCATGCACATGCCGCTAACACCTTCCAGCCGATGGCTTTCTTGATGAGTCCGCCGACTCAATACCACTGAGCCCAACCAGTCGCACGAGTATAACCAGCCTCACTTCCACGCGCTTCTCGCGACCATCTCGGGATGTGCCCCCGTCGCCAACCACATCTGTCGCCCCCTTGAAGAAGAAGATTCCCCCGCGCATTATCCAGGACGCTGTCGGTCTCGCCATCTTCTCCTGCATGCGCTCCGGTCTGTGGATGTCCGGCTCCGGCGGCTCCGGCATCCTTATCGCACGCAAGGCCGACGGCACCTGGTCCCCCCCGTCCGGTATCCTCTTGCATACTTCAACCGTGGCTTTTGTCCTAGGCGTCGATATCTACGACTGTGTCTTGGTCATTAATAGTGTTGCCGCTTTGGAGATGTTTACCCATCCGCGCCTCACTCTCGGCGCCGATGTCCCGCTCACCGTTGGGCCCCTCGTCACTATGGGCTTGCTGGAAAATGATGTGCGCTACAACTTCGACATGGGCGACCATACTGTCTTGACCTACCTGAAGGCTCATGGCCGGCACAGCCCCGCTCAGCTGGCCGGCTCTCTAGTCACGGAGCGCGCCAACGAGAATGCGCGCTTCTACTCGAACGAAGCCCCCGGCACGGCCGCCCAGCCTATTGACATTCTGTCCATCCTGGCCGGACGCATCCCCAAATCTATACCCGAAATCCTCCCATTATTCGAAGCGATAAAAGCCGCCGAAGGGCGCATTGACTTCAACAGTGCCATCATGGAGCGCCTTTCACAACAACCCGCTCCTGGCGATGCTGACATTTCCGACATCCCCAACACACCCAGTTCTCTTACTCCCACCTCGCCCATATCGGCCACCTTCGGCGTTCCCGACGCCACCGACCCTGATCCTTTTGGCATAATTGCCTTGGAGATGGCCGGTCTCGAGATCCGTGAAGCCGGGTCGAAACACAGACCATCTAGTCACCAATTCGACTACACTGCAAGCCCGACCAGCCCGCTCTTCTCTTCGCGATTCAGCCATCAGAGTGCCGAGTCTCCCGCGGATCCAGGCAACCGTGCAAGTCTCATGTCTGCTCGCACACAAGCTACATCCCTGACCGATGCTTACACGCAGACCGACGTTGCCGAGACGCCGAACACGTCTCTTAGCCCAACACATTCGGACGACGGAAAAGAGGGCCGGGTCGTGGCCGCAACTGCCACAAGTCCAACCGCCGCAGCCTCGGCCGTTGCTGCTACCGCAACTGCGGCAACCGTGGCCACTGCTGTGGCCATAACCGCTGCTTCCACTGCGACCCCTGAGCTTCCTTCGCCGGTACCCGAAGCTGCGGTGCAGGTCCCGCCCGAGGACGACGTTGCGAGCTCCGACGACGACGTTACACGCGTTCCATCAAGAGCCACCCCTTCCGTGTCTACTGATGCGGAGCCAGCCATTGCCAGCGGCGGGCTTTCGACAGTTGACAGCACTTTGGCCGCTTCCAGTCAAGAGACCCAAAGCGATTCCGAGCGGGCGTCTTCCGAGCGCAATGAAGATGCAGATGACGAAGATGACGAAGATGACCTGACGGACGATGCCGGTGCCGAGTTCACCGATGGCGGACTGGACGATGACGATTTTGACGATCTCGAAGACGAGGAGCCAGTCGTTTTCGAAGTGGCCACCACCACTACCGCGCCTGTTCGCGCTGTCCCTAGCAGGGCAGCGCAGATCATTCAAGCCAAGGGAGCCATTGTCACCATCCCAAAGCGAGTGCCACCGCCCCTGCCGCTTCGGAGTCCGCGCCGATCGTCTCATAACAGGGCCGAGCTGGGTGATGTGCTCAATACCGGTAGCCCTCTTCGCCATTCGTTCCAGAGCGCTCGGAGCACCCAGAGCATGCAGAGCCCAGAGCCCAGCGATCCCCGTCGGGGCGACGAACAGCCAAGAACGCACAGCATGGACGTGTCAGCAGCTCGGACAGCGATCAGCAAAAATGCAGCGACCGCGCCGACTCGGTCGACGTCCGCATCATCAGCACCGTCTTCCACGAAGCAGGTTGCCGAGTCGAAAGCCGCGTCTTCCTCAATCGACGAATCGGATGGCGAACCGCAGACGCCACGCCCGGACGACGTCTTCAAGGGCCTCTCCCGCAACGGCGCTCTACAGACGACGTCCAAGACCCAGGCGCACCAGGACGAATACGTGGACAGCTCCTCGACGGTCCAGGTCGAGTGATCCGTATGGAGCGTACCAACAGCAACAATCAGCATTTGTTTTCCACTTCTTTTCCGACATTTTTACCTGTTACTTACGTTTAATATTTTGCGGGGGTTTCAGCACATCGGGATCGGGAGAGGACGGCATATTTGTTTTTTCAATACTTTTTTTTTCGTATTCTTCTTGGACAAGGGCCGTGGCGTTTTGTGGGACATGGTTGGCGCTGCCTAATGGATGAACATGGCATGGGCGAAACCTCAATGGGGCGAGCACTGGGGAGGGGACGAAGGGGTCGACTGATATGGCAGTTTTGGCGGCGTTTTCGATAGTTTCTTTTCCGGTTCCTCAAGAGGATGCGGGGAGCTGTAAACCCAGCGTATACCCCCCACAACGCCTTCTTCCATGTTTTGCATTTGTTGTATTGTGAAATTCGACTGACCATATGGACCTCCGATGCGCCGTTTCTTTTATAGTCCTACCTACCCTTCCCTTCCGGTCTGGTTAAATCCATTGAAAACATAAAGCATGATTACCGCCCACCCAGCTTCTTCCTTATAGCCATATGTTCCACCAAAATCATAGTCCCCTTCCTGGCGTCGAGAAAAAAAGATGCGTCTAGTTGATTCCTCTCAGAAGGTATCGAAATCTCCGCTGCCGTCATCACCCGGATCCACGTTCTTCTTCGGCCGGCCCCTCTTGCGGCGCTGCGAGCTTGAACGAGGCCGTTTCTTCCGACCACCAGGCGTGCCTCCACCAGCCTTGCGCTTTCGCCCCCGGTCAAGCCCGCCTTCGTCCTCGCCGCCACTTGGTGTGGCTGGATCGTCGTCTTGCAAGTCGTCGCTCTCTTCCAGTTTGAACTCCGTGTCAACCGTCAGAAGATCCATCATACTTTTGCACCGTGCGACCATGGTCTGCTCCGAGTCGAGGCCCTTCATAATGTTGCTCATCTCTTCCCAGAATTTGTCACCCGTGATGCCTTGGACTTTGGTAGGTGCTCGCGTCAAGTCACGCGCCTGGCCTTTGGTTTTGTTGCTGTCGCGTTTCAGCCCATACTGACGGCACAGAAAGGTGCGTGCCTCCCACAGACAGAGAAGCACCATGCATCCGGTGGCGAGTTGCCGCAGTCGGCGTGGATCAAGGCCTGGGCGCAAAAGAAGACCGCCAAACGGCGCAGGAGCCACGACGCCCCCAGCCTCATCTTCTGCCTTGACCAGGAACGGTTCCATTCGATCGACTGCAAGCGTAGAAGGCTCAAACACTTCGGTTTCGAGAGCAGCTGTTATGGTAACACCGGTTGTGTGAACTGTCCGCTCCATTGTTGCCACAGTGGCTTGAAGCTCGCCAACGGTAATATACTCGAAAAAAGCCAGGTTTTCGACAACAAAGCGAGAAAACTCCAGATGATGAGGAAGCGGCCGAGAAACATCCAGCTTCCCGGGCTCAAAATCGATCTGCCCACACATTTTTTCGAGCATGCGGCCACGGTTCTTCGATTTGCTGTCTTTGACAATGTCCATCAGGTAATGCAGTTTGGACGTAAAGGGCTCCACGGTAGCGCCACGTGTGTCTTTTATCACATCCCGCTGGTATTGGAAGACGGTCTGCACCGCCTTGACATACTCGCGCTCAAGCACAGTTTCGTACTTGTTGTGCAGCGCTCGATGTTCGCGGTAGGCCAGCTCGGTCATCTTTGGCATCGTTGACGTCTCGAGCGTAATCATGCTGACACCGGTTTCTTTGGGATGCACCAGCCCCTGACGGCTGATGCTTCCCAGAATCTCGGCAGCCAGATATGCCTCTTCGCTGACGGAGCCCAGAGCAATTCTCGTGATGTCACCGATGAACCGCTGGGTCGTGGCACTGGCGACGTCATCGTGCGTTGTGCCTCCCATGACGGTCAATTGTCTTTTTTTGTCCAGGCCAGCATCGGCGTTCTTGGTGCCTCCTCCCCGTGCGGCCTTCTCTGCCTTGGTCGTATCCGAGCCTGTCTCTGATCTCTGCTCTTCCTTGGTCAAGAACTCTTTGAGAGACTGCATGATTTTGACTTCCAGGCTCGGATCTTGTTGTTTGAAAGCCAGATGGAAGGTGGTATAGACATTTTTGAGCACAAAATTGCGGGGCCATGACTGACAGACCAGGCCGATGGCATCCAGAGCAATCCTCCGTATGGCGAGTGGCCAGGGTGGTACGGCGAACGGACAAAGAATGTCCACCATGAGTTTGGACACGGATGTGGCGTCATACTTGGGGAACTGGGCCCGGAACAGATTGAGTTCGCTGTCCAAGTCGCAGTGCTTTCCGGCCATGCCGACGATCAAAGCATAACGCAAAAAGCGTTTGGCCTTCTTGTCGAACAGCGGATCTCGTTCATCAAGCCGCTCTTGGTTTTGAACACCGCGAAGTGCTGACATGACAATTCGAACGAGGCCCGCAGGATCCTTAAGCAGAACGCTGACAACCCAAATGCACCCCATGACATCGTCCAGAAGTGTCTTGCTGACATTGACGACACTCGGCATCAAGGTGCCCCGAACATCCTCCAAGAACGGTTTCATCACGGTAGACAACTGTGGAAGGACGCGCTTGTAGATAACAACCACGGCCCTTGCCATGGCCATGTCTTCGGGAGTCTGTACGTCCTTGACGCTGGCGATGTGTGGCTTCAGCAACCGAATCTGCTCAAATGAGAACAGACGCGGATCAGCCTTGGCAAAAATCATCATGAGCTGGAGCGCCTCGCGCCCGGACGGTGCGGTCTCGTCATCTGATTCGGGATTGTCCACGAAGTCAAACAAAATCACCACAATCCGCTTGCAGACTTCAAAGTTCATGGCCGCCGCCTTTGCCGTTGGCGAGAGAATCGTCTGGAACACCTTGTCTAGAATCGGCGTAACTGTTCCGGTCTTCACGGTTTGCAAGATCAGGGAGACATGATCTGCTAAAGATGTCTTGTCTGCTGTTGTGGCGGTGCCCGCAGTGGTTGCGGTTGTCGAGTCGGCAAAAGGCGTCACCCAGATTTCTTCAATCGTCTGACGAGCTAGATCCCGCACACCTTCGTCTGGGTCTTGAATGCGGTGGAGAAGACCATTTGCAATGTCACTGCGGATGTCCTTGGATAGATTGCGGAGATAAATGTCGCGAGAGATCTTGATGGCACGCTTACGCACACCAACACCCGAGTCCAGAAAGCGATCGGTGATCGTTTTCAGCATATCCTCTTCGAGATTGGGCCGCAGCGTGATAGCACGGCTGACTAGGCTGAGGGCGGAGTCTCGCACTTGCACCGACGAGTCGGCACAGCATTCGCGTATTAAGCGACCAACAATGGAAGCCGGGTTGTCAAAGATTGACGGATCAATTTCCAGGACTTCCGTGATGCTCTTCAGGCTTTTGCTGCGAACCGTGGCCTGGTCACTGCCCATGCCCATGGCCAGGATGTTGATAATGTCGTTGAAAGATCCACCTAGAGGCGAACGGAGCGTGACAATCGCGTAGGCAAGCTTCGCCTGCGCCGCAGATGTGGTGCGGAAGGAGCGGTTGCCTGACAGTCCACGTCCATCTTCGATCATAACACGGAGACGGTAAGCGAGACGTCCAAGATCGCGATTCCGTCGCTCATGGATGCGATTCCCACGGCCTTTTCCATTATCGTCGCTGTCATCCTCCGATACTGTCTCTGCGCGAGACGCGTACAGACGACAGATGCGGGCTGCCCAGTCCGCCACACCAAATGAAATAGCACCTCGAAGATAGGGGTCCTGCGAGCCCCTGTCTTCCAGGTACTCGAGTGCCGTGCGGTAAGGACCTGTCCACGACAAAAACTCTTCAGCCGGCGGCGACTCCACAAGCGCCGCACCTGCGAGTCTCGAGAGCTGCCGGTCAAGGTCGTCGGGTCCTGTGACGTCTGAGTTGGCGGATCTGTGGATGACTGAACGAAGCTTCGCTAGTGCGGCACCGATAACTCCGAGCTCCTCGAGAGCCATGTTTTTCACAGGCGCAGAAAGCTTGTCGTTTTCGGTGAGCTTGAACATGGCCATCATGAGCAGGCGCAGAAGCAGCTCGGCGGCTGGCCAGTCGGGGGTCTCCAGGCAAGCAGTGAAATCCTCAACAAACAGATCCAGCAGGTTGCGATACGGCGTGTCCGCCGACTTTGACGACGTCTGCGCGCGCTGTACGATAAACCTAATAACGTACTTTGCGTGAGAGTAGGCCGTGCTGTTTAAAGGCGAAGCGGTGTCGGTCAGCTCAGCAATGGAAAGCTCGTGCTCATAGGCGGCTTCCTCTTCCGATGCGATCGTGGCTGCGGGGCCAGTTGCTGGTTGGTTCAGCTCATCTTCGTCGTCGTCTTCATCCAAGCCCGGACCAGGCATGCCGGGCGTCGTCGATTTTGCCTTTCCGGCCACGCGGCCAGCGCTGGCCTGAATGAGACGCATGATGAGAGCCGAGACAGGCTGGATGCTTTTTCCGTCGGCCAGTTTGAACTGCCGCGCACTCTGCTTTCCCACAGGAAGCTTCTCCAGCGAAGTCAAAATGTCGTCAAAGATGCCGCGGCGCTGCAGTGGGATTTTAACAAAGATCTGAGAGAGCATGTCCATGGCGGCCAGGCGGAGGCCGTCGAAAGTCTGCACACCGAGGACCGAGTCCCGTTCCGTGTGGGCGTTCTCGACAAAGATAAGACTGGAGGCGGAGAACTCGAGGGATGTGATGACCATTTCGGATAGGTCAATCGATGCCACTAGAGATGCCAGGCCAGAGAAAAGACGCTGCGCGGCCGTGAAGACAGGGGCGATGACCTTCTTGTAGGATGCCAACTGCTTGAAGCGCCGCTCCAGTGGACCGGAGCTCCGCAACTCGGCAATGGGCACAAGAATGGAGTCCATTGTGGTCTTGAATAAGTCCACAGCAGATTGGATGACGTTTTCGGAGTATAGTTGCTTGTCCTCGCGACCAGCAGACATGATGAGAAGCGACAACCGTGCGGCCTTGAGGCCGGCGTCAGCGTGGCGCAGCTGGCCAATCCATTCGTCGACCTCGGACTCGGTGGCCTCGCTGCTGAGTTTGTAGTCAACGGCCATGGCCTGGCGCAAAGACCCGTCGCATAGCCGCTGTAAGTGAACAAGGTCATCGACCGGAACGTCGGCAAAGCAGCCCAAAGTGATGGCTTTGCTGATTGTGGTCTGGGATTTTCGGAACCCGGCATCCGTAAGAGTTGGCTCGTCATCCAGCGTTATGGTTATAAGAGGTACGTTTCCGGGCTGGTGTGCCATATTGGCCTCGGCCTCAAAGATATCCTGGAACAGACGGAGCAGCTCTTGGAAAGCAGCTTCTGCTCTCTGCCGCTGATCAAGGTCGGCAAAAATATCTGGTGCGCTGTACGCGGGAAGGTCTGGTACAACTTGGTACTCCTGCGGGTTGAAATTGGGCGCCACCCCTAGTTCAATGGTCAGCTTCGGCACAGAGGCCGTGTTCCCTGGCTGAGCTTGGTATCCGCCTGTCTGGCTCTCTTGACGGTCAACTTGGACGTGGATCGTATCCGCAACCGGCGTATGCAGGCCGTTTGCTGGTGGCACTTCACTACTTGGGCTTTCCTCCGCCACCAGTGCTTGGGCAATATAAGATGGTGGAAGTGAGGGAAGGGCGATTTCGATTTTGGCGTTGCGCGAAAACGACTGGGAATTGGCTGTACCAGGCGAAGCGGCCACAGCGGAACCCGCACCCCCGTTTGCCAGAGCAGTGCTTTCGGACGGCCTAGCGCCTGCTGCTCTTGCCTTCTTCGGAGGTGTCCCGTTGGAGCGTGAGGCCTTCGGCTGGTGTGGGGAGTGGTCATTTGCTGATACCTGACCAGGCGAGTCTGGGCTCGGGTATCGAAAGGGTACGTTTGCCCGGTCGAAGATCAGCTTGGAAACGGGTTGTAGCCCAGCAGCCAGACTGGGCATGGTTGTGGAGGATGCCACAGAGGGTGAAGCGCCATCGGCCGGGTGGTCACCCATTTGAATGAGATTTTTGAACGTGCTTCATTGTGTTAGAAAGCGAGGCGTGTGAATGCATGTGCAGGCAAAGGGGTGAGCAGAGAAGACAACGTCCTACAGACAAGGCACATACTATTGTGGGATTCGGTTGTTGGCGAGAAGTGCGTGCACGTCGTCGAGGCCACGGCCAGACGGCGACTTTGACCGATCCAGCGCCGCTGCGTTCAATGCGTTGAACTCGTCCTGGGATACGAACTGCGACAGCTGGGTCGAGGCAGCCTTCGTAGCGAGTGTTGGTATAGGGATAACGCCTGGGAGAGTGTCAGTAAGCTCCACGACATTACCAAGTCGTCGGGGAACGAACGTGTTTCCAATGGTGCAATCGAGGAGAATGGGGAGTACGGCAGCGCCTCGGTGAACGTAAACGGGCGGTTGAACTTCTGCGAGCCGACGGCTGATTGTGGTAGTCCTGGCGGCCTCTCGTCTTGTTGTGCCATTATTGTTGGTGCTGGTGGCAGATGTGTGGCCGCCCGAGATGTCGCAGACGAGGAAGACGCGGTAGAGAGGGAGTAGGCCAACGGCTCGGGCGCAGGCAGGCGCGACGGAGGAAGGGGATTCGGGTTGAGAAGGAGCATGCTCGGGTCAATGCCCGCACCGCCGTTCAGATAGCCATTCTGCTCGGGCGGGGGGGGCTGATGGCCGAGCAGCGCATTCGGGTCAGCCATGGCAGGTGCGATCAGGTAGCCTGCCGCGCACACATGACAGAAAAGGTCGGCGTTGGTGTCGGGGGAGCAGGGGGGGAAGGAAAGAGCTAGCTGGGGGAGGCTCCGATAAGGCAGGATGTCGAGAAATCGCAAGTGTTCCCAGTCCGGCAGGAAGGCGAGATGGAAGGGGCGCTGACGAAATCCGGCGTCGCAGCGGGAAGGAGCAACGGACCGCAGCAGGCTGACGGCGTAAGGGAGACGCGGAGGGAGGGACGGAAAAAAGAAAGAAAAGACAAAAAAAACTAGGGAAAAGTCGGTAGCCGTCGACGTGGGACGTCCGTCGTGGGACGGATCGGAGGAGCGACAAAGGTATTGTGGATGAAGAGGGATAGCTTCGTCGAGGACGGGGCAGCTGAAAAGAGGCACGCAGTTGGGCGCGGCAGCGAATGGAAGCAGGCGCCGGCGTGGAGGACCCCCGTTCGGGGAAGCCTTGGACCACAGTATGTGCATCCAGCCAATCCGGGACGGCCGTGTCTGACTAGCGCGGCCTGTGCTCGCTACTGCGATCTGCGGAGTCAAAATCTGCTTTTCTGTTTTTGGACGGGAACATCATCGGTTTTTTTTTTTCTTTCGAGGCTCCGCCGAGTGACGACACAACCCGCTGCTGCACCTTGCACCGATACCTCACCGAAGATGGACGGGTGTGTGCCCCCTGCTGCCCCCCTGTCATGGCTTTTCAGTGCTGCGCGACCCCATTGTCATGCTAACCCCCCCCCGCCCGCTCTGCATGCAGCCTTACCCAATCCGAGTCCCGCGAGCTCGAGCAGCGCCTGCAGAAGCGCCAGGTGAAGGAGTTCATCGGGGTACGTTGCTGCTGCTCTGCCGAATTCCAACGCCTATACTGACTTCCACAGCTCTTCAGCAACCTCGTCGACCACTGCTTCACCTCGTGCATCGACGACTTCACCTCCAAGACCGTCTCCTCGCGCGAAAACAGCTGCATCGCCCGCTGCGTGCAAAAGTCCATGGCCACCCAGCAGCGCCTGTCGGAGCGCTTCCAGGAGCACAATGCCGAGATGAACCAGCAACAGCTGTTGCAGCAGCAACAGCGGTGAGGAGCTGGCTGGTCAAAACCGCGCGGGCCTCAAATGATGTCACCTTTCTAAGTTTGCGGTTTTATGAGTGCATCGTTCTCGCTTTGTTTTTTTTTTTGGTCACGGGCATATTGTGTACATTACCAATAAGGGAAAATCGCATCTTCTTTATCTACCCACGCCGTGTGTTTCAGAAATGAGATTGGCCGCACCCGATGGCAGACTAGGAACGAAATACAAATTACACCAGCTTTTTGCCCCCAAAAAGAAAAAGAAAAAAATACAATCCAGCTGCCCCTACTCCGCCTCCTCGTCGCTGAGAATCGTCCGCGTCGCATCCAGCAGCAGGAAGACCTTTTCTTCCAGCCGGTTCTCCACCAGTCCGCCCAGGCCCTTGTTGTGCTGCGGCGCCGCTGTCCGCCACTCGGCTTCCCGCGGCCCCAGCGGCACCAGACGCTCGCGCAGCAGCTTTGGTCGCGACAGCCAGAAGTCAATGCTCTCCAGCACCGCCGCCCCGTCCCACCGGCTCACCTCGGGGATGTCCCGCGCGTGGTTGACCCGCAGCGCCTCCAGCACCCGCGTCAGCAGCGCCAGCGAATGCACCTCGTTGACCGCCAGTAGCGTCAGGTCGGAGGATGCTGCAGCGCCACCGCCACCGCCGCCGCCGCCCAGCAACACCCCCGACGTCCGGCTCATCCCCGGCGCCTCGATCCGCTGCACACTCGCCTCCAGCAGCAGCGGGAACTGGTTCAGCACAAAGGCAATCTCGGGCGCCACGCTCGTCCCCAGCGCGATCAGAACGTTCAGCAGCAGCGGCAGCATCGCCTTGACCCAGATGCTGTAGCACCGCTGCGACGCCGCCACGTCCGAAAAGGGCGAGACCAGCGCCACGCCGCCGCTGCCGCCGCCGCCCGTGCCCCGCCGCATGTGGCTCGCCAGCCCGGCCGACGTCAGGTGGCTCAGGAACCCGTCGCACGCCAGCTGCTCCGCCACCACCGGCAGCGTCGACAGTTCCAGCAGGAACAGCAGGCTCAGCTCGCCGTACACCGGGTCGCGGTCGTCCACCAGCAGCTTGTCCGACCACGAAAACAGCGACGTCGCCATGTGCAGCGCGTCGTGCGCCGCCATGATGTTCAGCACCTGCGTCTGGCACTGGCTCATGCCCGCCGTGCTCAGACACGCCTGCAGCACCCCCGTCAGCAGCGCCATGTCCTCCGGCCGCGACTCCGCCTCCTTGTCGTGCACCATGCCCGCCAGCGCCCGGAAGCCACGCGCCACCACCCGGTCCAGAATGTTGAGCACCGTCTGCGTCGTCGACACCACCATGGCCCCGTCACTGTCGCCGTCGCCCGCCGACTTGTTGCCGTCCGCGCCCTCCTTCCCATCCGCCCCGTCGCCCGCCGTGGCGCCCTGCTCGCGCCGCTTTCTTCCGCCTTTCCGCGGACCGCACAGCACCAGATACAGGATGCGGAGCAGCGTGCGGTAGTACGGCGCCTGCTCCCGCGACCACGGGTTGTCCATGCCCTGGATGCTCGTCCACACCGTCGAGAGAAGCGACGACACGTCCGACGGCAGCAGCGCGTACTCGGCCAGCCGCTGCAGAAGCAGGAGCGCCAGGTTCGCGCGGCTCTGCGCCAGCTTGACAAAGACCAGCTCCGGCCCGTGGCTGTTCTGGTTCGCCGTCAGGCACTGCTCGGCCAGCTGCACCATGATGACCGGCAGGCGCAGGTTCTGCGGCAGCAGGCACACGCTCAGCTCCAGCAGCAGCACCTGCCATGCGTGGTACAGCGCAATCTGCGCATCCACGAGCGACAGGTTCAGGTTGGCCGTCTGCATCTCCTTCTTGAAGCCCTTGTTGCTGTCACGCACCCCCGTCCAGCCACCGTCAAACGACAGCATCTGGTCGGCCAGGTCCAGCGCGTAGTAGAACTGCGGGCCCAGATCGCGCCGCTGCAGCATCGACCGCTTGAACAGGTCCAGCGAGCAGCCCGCATAGCGGTTGGCAAAGTTGCGCTGGAAGTTGCCGTGCAGCGACGCGTTGTAGCCCGCCACGCTGACGCCGTCGCGGATGTAGTAGTCGATGCTCTTGACCACGTCGCGCGCAAACACCTCGTCCGTGCCCATCTGCCGCATGTGGTACAGCTGCATGGCCAGGCTCTCGGCCACATACGCCGCGATGCGCGCCTCGCTGCACGCCGCCTGCGCATCCGTCCGCGCCCGCGTCGACGCCGGCTCCAGGTCGCGCACATACGCCAGCATGCTCTCCAGATAGTCGTTCTCGCTGCGGATCGCAAAGATGGCCCACGGCCAGTAGTTCTGTGCCGCCGCGAAAAAGTCCAGCACCGCCAGAATCTCCACGTCCGTGGTCGTCGAGATCGACCGCAGGGTGTCCTTCGCCTTGATCAGCGCAGAGTCCCGCGACGGCTTGGTCGCCTGGCCGTCTGTCTGGAGCGCCTCCCGCGGCGTCTTGCCCGTGAGAAGCGAGTTGGCCATCCACTGTTGCCGGTGCCGCAGGATGGTCGAGAAGAACTTCCAGATCCGGGCCGCCTCCGTCGGTCGCTTGAACGGCTTGTCCATGGCGGACAGCACACCCAGGAAGGACCGTGCGATGTGTGGCCCCAGATACCCCAGGAGCGACGGCGGCTCGCTAGCCCGCGCCGCGGCGGTCACGACGAGATCCGTCAGGAGGCTGAGCGCTGGCCGCACGGTCGCCTCCGAGGCGCATAGCCGTGCGGGCAAGGTGGCGATCTGGAAGAGATTTGTCTCAAAGGCTGACGCCTTCCCCGTCGTGTCGACCTGGTGGGCCACCTTGAGCAGCGTCCCGGCAAAGTCGAGGACGCTCGTGACGCGGTTGACACCCAACTGCCTTCGCTGGAGGTGGAGCGTGGCCTGGGGGGGCTCTTGTCCCAGAATGAGAGAGGTGAGAAGCGGCTGGAAGCGAAGCGAAGACGACGACGACGCGAGGAAACTGCGGATGGTAAACTCGGCCGCCGTCTCGAAGCACCCGACAAGGCTGTGCTGCTTGGACGGCGCCTCCAGGCTGGATGCGTACACCACAATGTCGCGCAGAATGCCCACGGCGCCAGCCACGAGGCTCGACCGGTGCACCTCGGACGCAAACTTCCACGTGCTCGTGTTCTCGTACACATCGACCACCGTCTGCGCAACCGACAGGGTGACTTGCGCCAGCGTCTTGTCCGAGGCGCCGAGCCAGACGTTCTCCCCTGCCCTGTGCTGATTGCTCCGCGCATTGGGTTTGGCCGCCATGACCCGGCGCTGCACCGCGCTGTTGGCGGCATTGTCAACCAGACCGGAAAGGAAGCGCGTCGAGGCCATCAAAAAGTCGAACCGCTCCGCGACGACGTCGGACGCCCCGGTCAGAATGCAGAGCCGACCGGCACTGGACTCCGTGTTGAGCAGCTGGCAGCGCGCCATGTAGGACCAGATCCGGCCGGGGCAGAGAGGCAGCACAGCGTGCAGAAACTCCATGCACGCGGCCAGAACGGCCATCCGCTCCAGGGCCTTGGCCATTGGACCATCCTGTATGTTCACATCCAGTGTGTCGAAGATGACCGTCAGGATGTCCTTCGCCTGGTCCAGGTCGCGGCTGGCCTCCTGCAGCACGGCCAGGCCGGCATCGGACGCCTGGGCCGCACCGGCCCCTTGCTTGCGAATCTCCGACTGCACCAGCGCCGTCAGCAGACGGATGGCTTCGGCAACCTCGGCGGCCTCAAGGTGACCGAGCACAGGCTCGTAGATGTTCCTGTTCAGGCTCGCATCCACGCCCTGTCCGAGAAGGGCCACGCTGGAGTGCTCGTAGTCCAGATTGACAATGCCGCTGCCGTCAATCATAAAACGCCCAAACGTGCCGGCTGGGATGACGGCCGATCCTCTCTCGCTGCCATATGCGATCTGTCTGCGTCTGCCCTTGAGCGGAAAAAGCGGAATGTCCTCCACCGTCTGCATTGTCGCGGTCGCATGGTCGGCATCGTCAATCATCGCATAACCTTCGAAACCGGCCGGCAGCGTAAAGGTCAGCGTCGGCGTCTGGAACAGCGTGTCTTTGATCGTGTCCGCGACGTCTTCCGGGCCCCGTATGTTCGTCGACAGGAACCGGCACATGGAGACAAAGGGCGAGAACTCGTAGGGAAACCGGCTGAGCGCGTTGCCAAAGTAGAACTGACACAGCGCGTCATCCTCCAGGAAGGCCCGGGCCACGGTGTTGTCGCCCTGCGGCTCGTTCCACATCTGGTGGCTCCCGGACAGGACGGCCAAGAGGGCGCCGAGTGGCTCGGCCTGGTACCCGATGATGGGGAAGCTGGCCTTGAGCACGTCCAAGAAGACCACACGCACGCGCGCACCGAGCCCGGGACGGAACGCGGAATCGGTGCTGCTGCCGGCACTCGACGCCATGGCCGAGATGACCTCGTACACCAGGCCCTGGTCGGTCGCCAGCCTGGCCAGGCGCGAAACCAGCGGGTCGTCGCCGTTGCCGGCCGTCGTCAGCACCCGTTCGCTCAGGAAGGCATCGTATCGGGCGGCCTCGATCGACACAATGCTGCCAACAGAGCTTCGCCGTCCGCGCGGCTGCAGCGCCTGCAGATGTGGCGGCTGGATGTCGAGCTCAAAGCCGTCTTGCGCCCGCTGGTTTTGGGTCAGGTCCCGTCGCTCGGCGCGCTCTTGGTAGGAAATGTCCATGCGGTGAAGGATCAGAGACCACGCCAGGAAGAGGGGGCTCGCCGTCGGCAAGCCGGCCTCGGCGGCACGGAGAATGGCGTCGTGGATGACGTCCAGGACATCCGAGTCGTTCACATATGGCTCCTCGTCGTTTTTGAGATCCAGGTCGTGGTCTAGGTAGCCGATGGCCCGGTTCAGGTTGAGACAGACCAGGGAGTTGACACAGGCCAGCGCCTTCAGCGGCAGAATCAGCTCGGCCATCGCATCGTCCACCTAAACATGTGTGTGAGTACGGAGCCAGCCAGAGCAAGATCGCAGATTGCCAAAAAAAAAAAAAAACGTACCGGCACCAGACCATCTAAGAACCCGTAGTCGCCCATAAAACGGAACCACTCGGCAACGTGAGAGGGTGGCAGGAAGAGACCGCCGCTGCTCGTCAAGGAAAGGAAGACGACAGACATGTAGTGGACAGCCTCGGCCAGAGCCGTCTGCACCCACTCCACGGCCAGTGCGGGCGACAGGACCAGGCCTTGTGCATCCTTGACCGTGCCCTCGATGCCGTCGACGGTGCGCCCAATGCACGCGCGCAGCTCAGCAACAAAGGCCGGCAGGGACCCAAGGTATGCCCCGGGAGCGAGACCCTCGCCGCTGGGGGCGGCAAGCGCCACAGTAGCACCGGATTCGCCGAGAAAGCCCTTGACCAGGTCCTTTCGCAGGGTGTCGATGGCCGCGACGACGGTGTCGCGCTCGGCCGCGTCGACGGCCGCGCCCGACGCGCCGCTCCAGCGCGGCGCGAGGCCGTGCAGCGCGACGGACGTGACGTGGTCGACGGCCATGGCGAAGCTGCGGCGTTCGGAGAGGTAGGTGGCCAGCAGGCGCTGCCGCTGGTTTGCAGCACGGCCGTAGTCGGACCAGAGGTCGTCGGCGTCGGCGGTGGCCTCGGCGGCAATGGCGGTGGCGTTGCTGCCGACGGCGGCCTTGTGAATGTTGGTGACGTCCTGCGAGGACAGCGCGGTGGCCAGAAAGGCCTGTGAGCGCGCCTGCAGCTCGACAACGACGAGACGCAGGGCGGCGACCTCGTTGATGTGGACGCAGCGGCTGAGCCACTGGGCGTCGGCCTGGATGGCCTTGACGTCGTAGCGGTCCGTGACGGCGGGCACGACATTGATCGCGGCCGTCCTTGTCTCGAGCGCGGTCGCGGTCTGGGCCGAGGGCGGCTCAAAAGCGGTCGATGGCGTCTTGATGAGCTCGACGACGAACGGATCGGCGAGGAACTCGGCCACGGCGCTGGAGCTGAGGCGGTGGCCGGCACCGTCAGCCAGCGACGAGGCAACGAGCTTCCAGGATCTGTAAATGTTAGCAAAAGCAACAAAAAGCCTCCCCCCCCCAAAAAAAACAACAACGGGCAGAGCCGCACGTACAGCAACACTCGTTCGCCGTCCAGCAACTCGCCCAGCGGCGGGAAGTAGACGTGATCCGGTGGCGGCGCCATCGTGAAAAGGGGGCGGTGCTATGAGACAGGCGGGACCATCGGCAGCAAAGAAAGAAGGCACAGATTCGGCGGAGAGGGGAAGGGGTGCTCGTGCAGCGCGGTTGGTGTGGCGGAAAGGGGGGGGGTTGGG
>PCDN01000006.1:709927-771987 GCA_002778105.1 Ceratocystiopsis brevicomis
GGGGAATTGGGGGCGGTGGAGCACTGAGCTGTCGGCCAATCACTGGGGAGCTTGTAATCCTCCTTCACACACAAACAACGGCATCGAGACTTTCCTTTCAAGAAGGCACTGCGCATTGTTCCTTCCTCTATTTTTTGGAACTATTTATCCTTTTTCGCCAATTACTAATCCAGTTCATGACAGGGTCAGCGTCACCGCGGAACCCGCGAGACCCGGTGCACTCGCCTGCACCGTGACCCTTTGGCCGGGCACGCCGCCGGCCTTGGCGCGCACAATGGCAAGCGCCAGGCCGCTGAAGGCCTTGCGCGCCGGGGACGGGAAGACGGTCAAGTCCGTGGGGTCGCCGTTGTTGGTGGCGGCAATCTCGGCACCGCTACCGTGCGCAATCGAAAAGGTGATGGTGTTGTTGGCCGACGGCACGATGGCGACGAGCCCCAGGCCGGCGCGTACAGCTCGTACGCATTCACGTACAGGTGGTCCGGGTCGCCGCCGGCGCCGCCCGCGCTGCCGACCGTTGCGCTGGCCTCGGACGTGACCGGGAAGATGTACGTGCTGCGCGTGCTCAGGGCCGACGCGCTCTCGGTCGTCCAGATCATCTTGCCCGGGTACGCGGCGTGGAAGCTGGGAAAGGCCGAGGCCCAGGAGGTGCCCTGGCCCTCGCCCTGGTAGTTGAGGCTCTCGACGTCCATGACCTCGGCAAAGGCCGTGTTGGCCTTGGCCGCGTTCATGGACGTAGTCGACGGCCGCGTCGGGTCCTCCTCGTGCATCGTGTCGTGCAGCTCCTGGGCCAGGGCGCGCGACGACGTGTTGCTGGTCTGCACGCCGATCTCGTTGCCGTAGCTCCAGACCACGACGGACGGGTGGTGGCGGTCGCGCCGCACAAACGCGCGCAGGTCGGGCTCGTGCCAGTCCGCGAAGAGCAGGTGGAAGTCGTTGGTCGTCTTGGCGTGCGTCCACGTGTCGAAGATTTCGTCCAGCACCAGCAGTCCGCGCTCGTCCGCCAGCTCCAGCAGCTGCGGCGCCGGAGGGTTGTGCGACGTGCGCAGCACATTGCCCCCCAGGTCCTGCAGCACGTCCAGCTGCCGCTCCAGCGCGCGCTGGTGAAACGCCGCGCCCAGCGCGCCCAGGTCGTGGTGGTTGTTGGTGCCCTGCACGCGCACGTGCTTGCCGTTGACCAGCAGGCCCTAGTCCGCGCTGTACGTCACCGTCCGGACGCCGAAGCGCGTCTCGTACGTGTCGACCACCGCCCCGTTGGCCGTCAGCGTCGTCACCGCGACGTACAGGTGCGGTGTCTGGTCCGGCGCAGGGCCCCAGAGCCTGTGTTCTCGACCTGGACGGTCAGGTCGGCCGTGGCCGCGTGCGCCGTGACAGACGGCGTCGTGATGTGCGTGCCGAACTGGTCGACGTGCACGGTGTCGACGGTGACGAGCCAGAGGTCGCGGTACAGGCCGGCGCCCGGGTACCAGCGCGAGTTCTCGGGCGCGTTGTCGACGCGGATGGCCAGCACGTTGTCGGCGCCGGCCTTGGCGTACGGCGTCAGGTCCAGGCGGAACGACGCGCACCCGTACGGCCAGCCGCCGACCAGGTGGCCGTTCAGCCACACGGCCGCGTACGACATGGCGCCGTCCACGTCGAGAAAGAGCGCCTTTCCGGCCAGGGCGTTGCCATCCAGCGACACCACGCGCCGGTACCAGCCAATGCCGTTGGATGGCAGCCGGCCCATGCCGCCGCTGACGCCCGGCGCCAGGAACGGACCCTCGATGGCCCAGTCGTGTGGCACGCGCACGGCATCCCACGCGCTGTCGTCAAAGGACGCCTGCGCGTACGCGGCGTTGATGGCGCTGCCGGCCGGGGCGTCGGCGGGACGTGCGTGCTGGTCGCCGTCGACGATGAACTTGTTGGCCGAGGCCAGCATCCGCGGCTTCAGCATGTCGTACGACAGCCCGTCCGGGTTGTCCGTGAAGCGGAAAAAGCGCCAGCCCTCGCCGAGACGCCGGCGCTGGCGCGACGTGGCCTGGACGGCACGGGCGTCGACGGAGGGGATGCCGGCGACGGCCAGCAGCAGGGGCAGCAGCCAGGCCAGGCGCAGCATCCACAGCCGAGGCTGGCGGGGTGTGCGAGACATGCTGGCGAGTTGATCAAGCGTGGTCCTGTTTTGTCGGTCTTGTCTTCTCGGGCCTCTTGGTGTGTTGCAATACAAAAAGAACGCATCAACAGCAGCAGACACACCCATATTATATCGTTGCTGGCCCCCAACAGCAGCGTCCAACAGACACAACTACCAGACAACGCAACGCACATCGCCAGAACCAAGGCATCGTCGCTTCGCCATAACTACGACGACAGAACGATGCTTTACCCAGAGTCCAGGCCCGGTACGCCCGCCATCGAAGCTTGATGATCGTCAGGTCATGATTGCGGGGGAACGCTTCTCTGCAGGGGTATGCTGTGGAGGAGGTAACGGCTTCGGTGGTTTCTCGGGGGGACGGGCAAGGCCGGTCTTCCCGCTCCGGCTTGGCTACGCCGCACATTCGATTTATCCACGAAACGCGTTCGCTGGTGTGGGCGGCGCGCCATCTGCCGTAGGGCTCGATGGGCGCCTTGCCTCACAAGGTCTCGTCCAATCGAATGCTGTCTTGGAAACCATTTTTCAAGTCGATTTTCACATCTACACAGTACTTTTGCGTCCTACGTTTCGTGGATAAATTCAGCCAGCATGAGAAAACAGCCACCTGCTCCGTCGATCCTTGTCTACTCCAGGATTCCCTCTGCAGATGCGTCAATGGCACGGCGCACGGCGATCGCATCACGAGTGGGCAAGTGACGGGACGGCATTCCGTCTGTAGCTCGCTTGCAGCTCGCTGCTGTCGTCGGGGTCGTATACGGCACAGTGTCGCACTGTTTTCCAGGCTCCCGGCCAACCAGCGCCCTGGAAATTGCCACTCAACGCGCTATTCCGTCTTCGGAGCTGCCCTCACACCTTGAGTCACTAAAAACTCGATTTCTGGATGCCTCGTCTCCGTGTCGTATTAATCCCCCCCCGCCCCCGCCTCTCTCGTCCAGCAACCAGCCGTCCCTGCAGTCCGCCGTCCAGCCAGCCACGATGCCGTCTGCCCTGGACATCATCGACCACTCGCCACACCACCCGGAGGCGGCGCCGCCCATCCCAACGGCGTCCAACGTCGTGCTGATCGACAACTATGACTCGTTCACCTGGAACGTCTACCAGTACCTGGTGCTGGAGGGCGCCACGGTGAGCGTGTTCCGCAACGACAAGATCACGCTGGACGCGCTGGTTGCACTCAACCCGACGCAGCTGGTGGTCAGCCCCGGCCCCGGCCACCCGACGACCGACTCGGCCATCAGCCGCGCCGCCATCGAGCACTTTGCCGGCAAGATCCCGGTCTTTGGGGTGTGCATGGGCCAGCAGTGCATCTTTGACATCTTTGGCGGCACCGTCTGCTCGGTCGGCGAGATCCTGCACGGCAAGACGTCGCCGCTGGCGCACGACGGCCGCGGCGTGTACGCCGGGCTGCCGCAGAACCTGCCGGTCACGCGCTACCACTCGCTGGCCGGCACGTACGGCACGCTGCCGCCCGCGCTCGAGGTCTCGTCCTGGGTCACGAAGCCGGACGGCAGCCGCGGCGTCATCATGGGCGTGCGCCACAAGGAGCTGACCGTCGAGGGCGTGCAGTTCCACCCGGAGAGCATCCTGTCGGCCGAGGGCCGCGCCATGATGCGCAACTTTCTGCTCCTGCGGGGGGGCACGTGGGCCGAGAACGCGCGGCTGCGGGCGGCGGACGCCAAGGCAGCGTCTGCAGCGCCTCCTGCCAGCAACAACATCCTCCAGCAGATCTACGCCCGCCGCCGCGAGGCCGTCGCCGCGCAGAAGGAAATCCCGTCGCTGCGGCCCGCGGACCTGCAGGCCGCCTACGACGCCGGCGCCGCGCCGCCCGTGCTGTCGCTGGTCGACCGCCTGCGCCAGTCGCCCTTCCCCGTCGCGCTGATGGCCGAGATCAAGCGCGCATCGCCGTCCAAGGGCGTGTTCGCGCTCGACATCCACGCCCCTGTACAGGCGCGCGCTTACGCCCAGGCTGGCGCCAGCGTCATCTCCGTGCTGACCGAGCCCGACTGGTTCAAGGGCAGCATCGACGACCTGCGCGCCGTGCGCCAGGTGCTGGCCGCCCTGCCCGACCGCCCGGCCATCCTGCGCAAGGAGTTCATCTTTGACGAGTACCAGATCCTCGAGGCCCGTCTGGCCGGCGCCGACACGGTTCTGCTGATCGTCAAGATGCTCGACGACGCCACGCTCGCCCGCCTGTACCGCTACAGCCGCGAGCTCGGCATGGAGCCGCTCGTCGAGGTGCAGACGGCCGACGAGATGGCCCGCGCCGTCGCCCTCGGCGCCCAGGTCATCGGCGTCAACAACCGCAACCTCGAGAGCTTCGAGGTCGACCTGCAGACCACCAGCCGCCTGCGCACGCTGGTGCCGGCCAACACCTTGCTGTGCGCCCTCAGCGGCATCAACACGCGCGCCGACGTCGTCGCCAACGAGACGGACGGCGTCAACGCCGTGCTCGTCGGCGAGGCCATCATGCGCGCCGCCGACCCGGCGCAGTTTATCCGCCAGCTCTGCTCTCCAGGTGCGGCATCCCCATCGTCCTCTTCCCCACGGCCACCCCCCTTACTTGTCAAGATCTGCGGGACGCGTAGCGCCGAGGCCGCGCGCGAGGCCGCGCGCAGCGGCGCCGACATGGTCGGCATGATTCTCGTGCCCGGGACCAAGCGTTGTGTGTCGGACGAGACGGCGCTGGCCATTTCCGACGCGGTGCACGGATTCGGGGGGGGAACGGCAGGTGACGCCAACGACGAGGCGGCACCGGAAGCCACAGCCACAGCCACAGCCACCAGCTACTTCGGCCTCGCCCGGCAGACGCTTGCGCGGCGGCGGCGCCCCGCGGGCCGGCCGTTGCTGGTCGGCGTCTTCCAGAACCAGCCGCTCGAGGACGTCCTGGCCCAGCAGCGCCGCTACCGGTTGGACGTGGTGCAGCTGCACGGCCGTGAGCCCGTCGAGTGGGCGCGCCTCATCCCCGTGCCCGTGCTGCACAAGTTTGCGCCCGGCGACCCGGGCCTGGTCGGCCAGCGCGGCTTCCACGTGGCGCCGCTGCTGGACTCGGGCGCGGGCTCGGGCGAGCGCCTCGAGGTCGCTGCCGTCGTGGCCGCCCTCGAGCGCGACCCGGACCTGGCCTGTCTGTTTGCCGGCGGGCTGACGCCGGCCAACCTGGCGGCAGTGCTGGGTGCGCTGGGCGCGCACGGGCGCACGCGCATCCTCGGCGTGGACGTCAGCAGCGGCGTCGAGAGTTCTGACGGCCGGCAGAGCCTGGACAAGATCCGGGCGTTTGTGCAGGCGGCCAAAGCGTTTCGGTGATCGGTTCGTCCGTCCGTCCTTGCCTTTTTGTTCTAGACCTCGCAGTCAACCAGCGCTGTTTGCCCATTGTTTTCCTCGTCATGTTCCCGTCTCGTGCATTCTTCTTCCCTATCGGTCTCGCTCGCTCGCTCTCTCTCGCTCTCTCGTCCAGTCGCCTCGTCTCACTTCTGCCTCAGAGCAGCACCATGTCGTCCCCGGTCGCCCCGCCCGTGAAGCCGGTCAGCCGTCTGATGCAAGGCGTCACTGTCGCCGTCGCAGGGAACCTCGGTCCCGGCTGGTCCGACGCAGACGTCGCCCGCTGGCTGGCATACCACAGCGGCCGCTTTGCACCGACCCTGGCCGCAGACGTCACGCACGTCTTGTGCACGCGCGAGGCGTATACCAAGCCCCCGGAGGAGCAGAGCCTGGTGCTGCGAAAAGCCCTAGAGGCTGGTCGTGCCAGCGCCCCAGCCCCCTTTGTTGTCCTCCGCGACTGGCTCGAGGACTCGCTGCACAAACACCGCCGCCGCCGCGAGACGCCGTATCTGCTGCAGCGCGTATGCAGGGCACCGAAACAGGCCGCTGCGGCGGCGGCGGCCGAGCGCCGCCTGGCCCTGCGCCGGGCCAAGGGCCTGCTGCAGGCCGAGACGTTTGTCAACACGGGTGTGCACCAACTCTTGTCTTTTTTGTCCTATTTCCCTATTTTCTAGTTCTGCATATCCGCTGACTGACCACCAGTCCTTTATCGTGTCTACCGCGACCGTACCGGCTTCGCCTATCGTGCCACGCTCCGGCGCGACCACCCCGCGGCCGACGTGTTCGGCGAGCGCTACATCCTCGAGGTAGGTCTACCATGATAGCGGAACGCTCTCTGCTTTTTTTTGACTGATGCCCACCCCTCCTCCCCCCTAGCTCTTTGAATCCGTTGCACGGCCGCCTCTGTACTGGTTCGTGGCACGGCACTACAAGAGCCGGAAACACACCCAGCCGCGCGTATTCCGACCCAGCGGGACGTGCCAGCTGTTCGTGACCGAGTACGCGCATTTCTGCTCGTTCTTCCGGCGCAAGACCGGCGTCGCCTGGGACCGGCGGCTGGTCGACCGCGCCCCGGGGCCCAGCAAGGAAATGGCAGCCGACCCGACGCTGCCGCCACCGCATTTCACCTACGATCGGCCGACTGCAGGAATGCCCACGGGGGAGTGAGCGAGCTAATCGGCGTCTGTCGCTAAGACACCGAGGGAGCGTTTTCTCGGTTGATTTCCTTTTCGTTTCCGTCCCTACGCGATGCTTTCCCGTTTCCTTTCGATAAATAAGCTCACGATGGATTGCCGTTGTCTCTTTTCCGTTTCGTTCGTCCCCTGTCCGTCCGCCCGTCCGCCCGTCCACCCGTCCGTCACAGCCGCAGCTTCGGCAGGAACACAAACAGCAGCACCAGCACCAGCATCAGCCCGTACACGATGCCGTACAGCATCAGCCGCCCCAGCCATCCCTTGCCCTCCGTCATCCGCGTCAGCGCCGCCATCCCCCGGCTCGCCGCCGCCAGCGTCTCATTGGTCGAGTGCAGCCCCTCGCCCACGCGGTCTACCACGTCCTTGTCGTCCTCCAGCAGCCGCGCCGTCGTCAGCGACTTCTCCTTGAGCGCCCGCGCCAGCCGCAGAATGTCCTCCGACAGCGCCTCCTGCTCGCGCCGGTGGTGGTCCAGCGCGACCTCTTCGTTGGCCACCGCGTTGCGGCCGCTGCCCTCGTCGTCCTCGCCCAGCAGCGACGCCCGCAGCGCATTCGTCGTGTGCAGCTCGGCCGACGTGGTGTGCGCGCGCGTCGTCGTCATCTCTGTCGGCGATGCGGTGGATGCGCTCCTGCTCGGCGGCGACCGAGAGGGCGTCGCCGCGCCCTTGCCCGCTATCCTGCGACTGCGCCTTGGTCGTAGTGTCGCCTGGGGCGGGGACTGTGTTGTGACTGCTGGTGTTGGTGCAGACACGCCACCATTGGACGTCGTCGTCGGACCTTCTTTTTCTTTTTCTTGCAATGGCTGTGTATCCTGCCCGGCTCTGGCCATCGATTCGCGTTGTTGTGCTGTCGCCAGCGGCTGCTGCAGAATATGCGCCAGGCTGGGGTCCAGCAGCGCGCTGCTGTCGTTGTCGTCGCTGTCGCTGCCCTCGCCGTCTTCGTCGTCCTCGAGCGCCGCCGCCGCCCGCGCCTCCTCGTCGAGATCGTCCAGCCGCTCCTGCAGCCGCTCCACGACGGTCCGCCGTCGTCCCAGCTCCGCCTGCAGCGCCTGGCGTCGTCCGTGGCCCTTGGCCGCTGATGCTGTGGTCTGCTCAACGCGTGCCAGGAGCGTCCGCGCCGCCGCCACGTCAAACCGCGCCTGCAGGCGCTGGAACTCGTCGTTGACGAGCCGGTGCCATCGCGCGCCGTCCGCGCGGAGGATGTTCTGTTCAAGGCGGCTAAGCAGACGGCCAAGATCAAAAAACGGATCGGTTCCCGCAGCACCGGCGCTGATGGGCGCCGAAAACGGCGGTTGTATTTCTGTTCGTGCCATGGTCGGTGTCGGGGCCGTGTTGACCAGAAGTTTGACGTCGTTTTGTTCTGGCTGGCGGTCCCGTCTGTAGTTATAGTGGACAGCTGGCCTGTAAGCGGGGTTGTGGCTGGTATGTGGCGCAGCTGGCGTGCTAGTACATCAACACCCCGAAGCGAAAGCCTAAATTTTCGACGGCCTACCCCTCCCTCCCTGCCGGACAGGACGCCCGCCAGTGTGACCATGCCGGTGCGTCTTCTGTTTCTCTGTGCTGATTCTATGCTTTGACCTTGCTCTAACCTACCCCTGCAGCTCATCATTCTTTCTGGCCTGCCCACGTCCGGCAAGTCGACGCGGGCCCAGCAGCTCTACGACTACCTCGCCGGGCGCATACAGGCCCAGCAGCAGGCCGCACCCACCACACCCGCGTACCGTCTGCACCTCATCTCCGACGACAGCCTCAACATCTCCCGCGCCGTCTACGACCTATCGACGCTGCCGGCTCATGCGCGCTCTGCCAATGCGTCCGAAAAGGACGCGCGCGCCTCCATCTATGGCGCCGTCAAGCGCGTGCTCTCGCCGCGCGACCTCGTCGTGCTCGACGGGCTCAACTACATCAAGGGCTGGCGCTACCAGCTTGCCTGCGAGGCCAAGAACGTCCGCACTCCGAGCGCCGTCCTGCAGATCGGGTGCAGCGTGGACCGTGCACGGGCCGTCAACGAGGCGCGGTTACGGGGGGAGGACGGCGCTGACGGCGGTGCCGGAGACGATAGCATTGGTAGCAGTCCCGCTGCTTCTCACGCCTATGCTCCCGAAAACTGGGACAACCTCGTGTTCCGCTACGAGGAACCCAACCCCATGACCCGCTGGGACAGTCCGCTGTTCGTGTTGACGTGGGACGACGACGCCGCCACGACACGCACCGTCTTTGACCGCATCTGGGACGCGGTCGCCGGCGACGGCAAGCCTATCGTGCGGCCCAACCTCGTGGCCGTCCAGCGCGGGCCCGGCCCGGGCGCCAGTAGCAGCAGCGACTTTCTGTACGAGCTCGACCGAGCCACCCAGGACGTCGCGAAGCGCATTCTCGAGGCGCAGGCCGAGAGCGGCGAAGGCTGCACGGTGCGCCTGCGGTCGGGAGCCAGCAGCAAAGACGGAAGCAGCAGCAGCAGGGATCTCGAGGTCGAGCTGCCCGGAAAAGCCGTCGGGCTGGCCCAGTTGCAGCGGCTGCGTCGGGCGTTTGTCAGCTTCAACCGCGGCGGGATCGGCCTCGAGGGCGCCGGCCAGTTCACGGGCGCACGCATCCGGGAGAGCTTTGTCGGCTATCTCAACAACGAATTTGAAAAGGACCGATGATGACGAACGGTTCTATGTGGTTTTTGGCGTTTTTTTTGGATTGGGATTTTACTTGTGCATTTCAAGGATAAAAGTTAATGATACCCCGACAGGAGGGCCTGTTTCTCATTATATGCCTGCGCATATGGATTTCAAAAGCAGCGAGAATGGGTGTGCAGTGAACATAGCAGTGCCTTTAAGCCATTTTGTAGTCTTTCATCTCGAGAAATCAACAACTACCGAAATCAAAGTTCCAGGAAACTTAGAAAGTACAGTTGATTGTTATGCAATCCTTATACATTCCAAAATGCTTACTTCCCTAGAAATCTACTGACCACAACCCACAAGCAACACAATATTACAACACTGTGTTGTCGTATACTCACTCCGTAAGCGCCAGGATAAGCTTGTTAAGTGGAGCGGATTTGAGATGCGCTACCGAATTTAAGCTCTGCGATTTTCCCTTTCCAGCCCCAGCACAGTGTCGTTGTAACAAGAAATGCAAGGATGAACTTGAATGAAAGGGGAATACGACCGTGCAGATCCTGGGGCTGGTATAAACCGGCGCAAGGTAGCAGGAATACTGCGCATGGGCCGGCCGTGAGCGTGGGTCTCGGAGGCATATAGGGAAATGAAGAAAAAGGACGGAGAATACGGGGAGGCTGAATTGTGGCTTGTGCACTCACCGTAGTCGTTTGATTGGCGGAAATGTTGCTGCCTGACCCTGGCTGTGTGTCCCAATGAAGAAGGTGCTTGCAAAATGAGTTTTGTAGGCAGAGAAGGACGGCTGTGTTCCTTCCGCTTTTGCTAGGCATCACGGCCTCTATTTATGTGTCTGAGTCACAGGTGTTTTCTCTCCCTCGCTCGACGTTGCATTCTGACTATACCCGAGAACACGCACCGCTATGGCCGTTCAGCATGCATCCTTGCAACCCCCCGCAGCTCGCACAGGTTACCCGATTGGGAAACAAGCTTTATTCTGACCAATCACCTGCTGCTGGCGCCGTCTTGCCTCTTCTGTTTTTCTTCTATTTTTTTTTATTTCAACTTTCGTTCTTCTCTGGAATCGGTTCCTGAGCAGCTTTCTTTTTCTTGTTTGTCGGCTTGGTACTAAGCAGCCATGTCTCCCCAGACCGACTGACCGGCTTGTTCCTCTCTACCCCGTTTGTTCTCCGTCTTCTAGACGACGGACCGCTAAGATCTATCAGCCCCATCACCATGTCTTAGTGCAGCTCCCGGGACTGTGTGGTTGACAAGTGGTAGCAGCGGGTAGCCACGCCCTGCCAAGTGTATCGGACCGGAGACAGAAGCGCCCGATTGGATGATTGGGCGTCTTTGGTGTCGTTAGGGGAAAACACCCCCCCCCTTGAGCCATCTTTTTTTTTTTTTTTTCTTTGGGATACCCGGCCTTTGTTGAAAAAACGGCTCGAGCGACAGGTTTGCTTTGACACCCACACCGCAAAATTCAAAAATCCAGACATATAAACTTTCAGCGGACGCACGCTACCCACCTCCGGCCCAGCTGCCTGTATGGGCTTCGCTCACACGTATCTTACCCATTCCACTATAGTGTGCAACCAACTCCTGCAAGCCCCTTCCCCTTCTTGGACACAACTTCTGCAGGCGCCGTGTCCGTCTGCACCAGTCCCTCCTTTGTGTCACTATGGTGTACTGCGGTCCGCCGTCGAAGGGCTGCAGCAACTGCAGAGACAGGAAAGTTCGAGTACGTATTGATTTTCTGTTCCGTCCACGGCCTACAAACAGGCCATAAGCACCCGATGTCTTCTCGATCTTCTTGTTTCTGTTACCGCAAGAGAACTGACATCGAGCCAAGTGCGACCAGAAGGCGTCTGGCTGCGGCCAGTGCGAGAAACGCAAGCAGTCATGTCCCGGCTACCGGAACATGGTCGACCTCATGTTCCGCGACCAAAGCTCGCAGGTTATCAAAAAAGCAAAATCCAAGCCAAAGCGCCGAATTGCGTCAACACGGACGCCGGAGCCGCTTCTGTTTCCGGTTAACGCCAGTGCTTCATCTCCATCTACCACACCAGCGACCACGCCCGCACGAGAACCACGTAGTGCATTTCCCGCTACCCCTACGCCTCACTCAGCGCCCACAGGCGAGGCCCGAGAGGCGATCCTCACGTTCAGGTCACCCAGAACTCCGAGTGATGGCCTATATGGGTACAAAGAGGAGGCCAGCCCTGCGCCATCTTCGACCCTCCTCTTGTCTCCGGACCTTTATCAACTACCGAAAACGGTGCTGCCCCCAGAACTCCGGTTGGAACAGGAGCGGGAGCAGCAACTACAGCAACACCAGGAGCCACATGACGGCAGCTGCAGGAGACAAAGAGCCTCGTCGTTCGCGCACATGTACAGCCTGGAGCCAAACCACCAGGAACGCGGCACGGCCTTTTTCTTTTCGCGCTACGTGACGGTCGCAGACAACGCGGCCCATCATCGATTTGATTTCCTCTACGACATCTGGAAACCCAGCGCCTTGGCGAACGAGCAGCAGACAGACGCCGTCCTGGCGAGCATGGCGGCCGTGGGACTGGTGGGCATCTCGCAGCTGACGCATTCCGAAGACATCATTGACAGCGCTCGCAAGAGTTACGGCACCGCCCTGCGTCTCACCAACGCGGCTCTGCTCATGCCCGAGGAGGCAGCCAAAGACACGACCATGCTGTCTGTGCTGCTGCTGGGTGTGTTCGAGATGCTGTGCCAGCCGGGTCTGAAAACGATGCGGACGTGGCAGAACCACATCAATGGTGCTGTGGAGCTGGCGAAGCTGCGCGGCCCCAGCCAGTTCGGCACACGCGCCGGCGTGCGCATGTTCTCGATGCTGTGCGAGAGTGTTGCCATTTCGTGCATGCAGCGGCAGGTGTCCATGCCGCCCGAGCTGGTTGCGCTGAAGAGCGAAATGCTGCGGTCCTGTGTGCCTTCCGACGGCGATCCTGCGGGCTATGGCGGCCTGGACCTGGGAACACCAATTTACAAGGTGCTGCAGGCGCGGTGCGACATGCGCAACACCGACGTGCTGGACCGCCTCGACGACCTCCTGGCCCAACTCGCCGACATCGAGGCCGAGTTCGACCGGACCATTGCGGGGTTTCCGCCCGAGGCCTCCTACAACGTCGTTCGCGTCACAAAGGCACACAAGGCCGTGTTCCGGGACTGCTGCCACGCGTACCCCAGCGTGGCGACGGCGTCGGCGTGGAACGTGCTGCGCGCGAGCCGCATCCTGGTGCTGGAGACCATCTTGTCGGCCGTCCAACGCCATTACCCCGAGACGGGCGACAGCGGCGAGCTGGTGCCCCTGCCGTACCTGGCCACGTGTCACCGCGCGTGGGCCGCGATCGAACGCATCAACATGGCCATTGTGGCCAGCGTGCCGCAGCACTTTGGCCTGCTGAACCCGGTGCATCCGGCCTTCCACACGCTCCAGCCGGCGGCCGTGGACATCTCACCCCTGCCCACGACCGAGGTGCGCGAGCCACCCACGCCATCGGCCCAGTCGCCGCGCTCGTCAACAGGCTCGGTGCAGACGCCGACGGGCGGCTACAGCGACGACGTGGTCCTGGACGACGGCGGGCCGTCGCTGGAGAACCCGACGCGCGGCCGCACGGCTGGCGAGGCGGCTGTGCGACACATGGTGCTGGCGTCGGCCACCAACGCGGTGGTGTGGCCGCTGTTTGTCGTGGGCACGAGCTCGGTGTGCGGCGCGGCCCTCAAGGCCTATGTGCTGACCCGGCTGGACGCCATCTTCGAGGAGACCGGCCTGGTCCCGGCGCGCACGGTGGCATCGCTTGTTCGGCAGCGGCAACGGACCAAGGCGCCGTGGCTGGCGCTGCTGCAGCGATCGTCGAGCCAGTCGTCGGATGGGAGCAGAAACAGCCTCGCTTAGAAAAAATTGGCAACGCCCAACTTCCAACGTACAAGAATGACCCCCCCCTCCCCGACCGTGCAACCCAGCCCTACCAGTTGTCGAAATTCCCAAACCCGCCAGACTTGATCTTCTTTTTTGCTGGCTCGTCCCAGGCGGCTGTTGCTGCTGCCGTCTCGTCGTCGCCGCCGGCGCCGCCGCCAGCCCGGCCCTTGCTCTGCTGCGCCAGGGCCTGCTTCAGGTATTTGCCGACGCCATCGCCGGTGCCGCGGCCAGCAGAGGCGTCGTCGCGGCCGCGTATCCGCTTCCCGGTCCAGGTGATCTTGTCGTCGTCGGTGCCGCCCTGGCGCTGGACGGCGGCCTGCTTCTCGGCGGCGGCAGCTTGTTTTTCCTTCTCGGAGAGGAACTCGGCGAAGGGGTCGACGAGGATGGTGATGTCGTGGATGACAATGTCGTCGACGGGGCGGTCCTTGCGGGCGGGGTCGGATGCGTCCGTGTGCACGGGCGCGGCCTCCATGCGGTCGAGCACGTCGAGGCCGTCGACGACCTGGCCGAAGACGGTGTGTTTGCGGTCGAGGTGCTTGGCGGCGCGGTACGTGAGGAAGAACTGGCTGCCGTTGCTGTCGCGGCCTTTGTTGGCCATGCTGACGACGCCGCGGGCGCTGTGCGTGCGCGGCCCGTCGAGCTCGTCGGCAAAGGGCTTGCCCCAGACGCTCTGCCCGCCGCGGCCGGTGCCGGTCGGGTCGCCGCCCTGGATCATGAAGCGCGGCATGTTGCGGTGGAAGACGACGCCGCGGTAATAGCCCTGCTGGGCCAGGCGCACAAAGTTCCACACCGCGCGCGGCGCCGTGTCCGTGTGCAGCTCGACGCGCAGCGCGCCCAGGCTGGTGTCGACGCGCGCGAAGCCGGCAATCTTGACGCGCCGCGGCCGCAGCATCCACTCCTCGTCGCTGAGCACGGCGCGCGCGCCGCTGGTCTCGGGCGTCAGCCCCGTGCTGGTGAAGCTGGCGGCCGCGCGCCCGGTCGTGTAGGTGGCGGCGTTGTAGGCCAGCGGTTTTGCGCTGGGCGCCGTTGTCATGGTTGCCGTTGCTGTTGCTCGCGACGCGGCCCCTGCCGCCGCCCCCTTCTGCGCCAGCGCGCTCGCATGGTTGACGTCGCCGCCGGCCGCGGCCCGGGCTTTGCGGGCCTTGTCGACGGCCGCCTTGGCGCGCTGGATCTTGTCGGACGTCGGCCCGCCCTCGCGCACAAACTGGAACTGGCTGGTGTCGCGCGCGGCCAGGTTTTGCGGGTCCTGCAGGGTGATGATGTCCTTGCGGCTGAAGGGCGCGTCGTCGACAAGGTCGCGCCACATCTTGGGCTTGATGTTCATGCGCTCAACCGTGTCCCAGGCGAACACGTTGGCGTAGCTTCCGTGGCGCAGCGCCACAATGTGCGTGTTATCGGTGAAGACCTTGAACGTGACGGGGTCGATCAGGTCGCCGGAGCCGTCGGCGTCGTTGCGCGCAAAGTCGAGGCGGATCAGGTCGGCGGCGCGCAGGGGCGTGCCCGTGACAGGGTTGGTCGTGTTTTTCTCGTCCTGCTTGTCCATCCAGGCGGCGATGACCTCGGCATCGAAGATGGTGCCGTCGGGCGTGCACACCGGGTGCACAAATGGCTGCAGGCTGGCGGCGCAGTAGTTGAAGGGCAGTCGGCGGAAGGTCGGGGCGCCGTTTCCCGGCAGCGACGCGACGCCGGCCCGGCCGGCGGCGCCCTTGCTGGCCGAAAAGGCATCGGCCGACGCCCACTCGGAGTGGGTGATGTAGAGTTTGTCGGTGCCCTTTCCCATGCTGAAGGGAGACGGATGGGAAGAAAAGGACAAGAGAAAAACGAAAAAAAATAAAAAAATCAAGGGTGATGTAATCGCGAAAAGCGGGAAGGAAAAACCCGCTGAAGCCCCTGGAGCCACTCGCTGGAGCAACAGCAGTATGGGCGCATTGGCACGCCCAAAACACGTGCTAGCGCGCCCACGTAAGCTGACAACAGCAGCTCGCAGAGGCACAATCCCGACGTCGCCGGACACAGAACTGCGCTCTCCTCCCCTAACCCCTTCGGCCGCCGCATCGGCTGTCCCACCGCGCCCGTGCCCTGCATCAACGGCGAACGAGTTCTCCGTCTTCTCTGTGCATTGCATCGCATGCTCCGCTCTCGCCGCGAGCGACCTGCGCACCCGGCCACACACCCCTGTTGCCCTCCGTCTCTGCGTCCCGCATCGCATCCTGCGGCATCCTTGCCTGTCGGCGGCTCGGCTGAGCGACGACCGCGATGGCCCGCTGGCTGTCCAAGATGCTGGCGCTGGTGGCGATGGCGCTCTGTGCAGCGACGGTCGTGGAGGCGTTTGAAGAGCGCATTGTGCGTGCAACGTGGCTTTCTCCCGGGCGAAAGACGACGATGGCTGACCTTCTCTGCAGGACCAGACGGACGAGAAACGGCAGCGATGCGCGGGGATGTACAGCCGAAACTCCTGGGGCGGCGCCGTCGACCCGTTCATCCTGGTCAAGTTCGACCCGTACGAGGGCACCGTCGATCCGCTTGTCAGCCTGTTGATCTTTGAGTGGAAGGACAAGGACTTTATCGGCTCGACCGAGGAGGACCCTTCGCGGCGGGTAGGTCTTCTTCTTTGCTACCTTTTTGGCGTGGCCTCGTCTAACCGCGCTCGGCCAGAAATTGATCTGCGACAAGCACGACGTCCAGACGGGCTACTGCAATGCCACGAACGAGGGCGAGTTCTTCCTGCAGCCCAACGCCAGCGCCCTGTCCCAGAACGTCATGTACACCAAGGCGGTCGACCTGCGCACGGCCGAGCCCATCTACTATGGCGTCAAGAAGACGGGCTACTACTGCGTCGTCACGTCTGCCTACATGGCCGACAAGTACAGCGCCGTCGCCGAGTTCCGCAACGCGTACGGCGAGCTGCCCGCTACGCAGATCCCCAAGCTGCCATTTTACGGCGGCGTCGCCATCCTGTACGCCGTCGTCGCCGTCTTCTGGGGCTTTCTGTACTACCAGCACCGCGGCGACATCCTGGCCGTGCAGAACTACATCACGGCCATCCTGCTGTTCCTGGTGGTGGAGATGCTCATGACCTGGGGCTTCTACGAGTGCCAGAACCGCAACGGCGCCAACGTCGGGACCAAGGTGCTGCTCGTGGTGGTTGCCGTGCTCAACGCCTTCCGCAACTCGTTTTCCTTTTTCCTGCTGCTCATCGTGTGCATGGGCTACGGCGTCGTCAAGCACTCGCTCGGCCGCACCATGCTGTACGTGCGCCTGCTGGCCATTGCCCACTTTGTCTTTGGCCTGATCTACTCGACCACGAGCCTGCTGGTGACGCCCGAGGCCGCAGGGCCCTTTGTGCTGCTGGTTGTGCTGCCGCTGGCCGGCACGCTGACCGGCTTCTACATCTGGACGCTGAGCTCGCTGGGCCTGACGCTCAAGGACCTGCGCGAGCGCAAGCAGCACGCCAAGGAGGCCATGTACCGCAAGCTGTGGTGGTGCATTCTGATCAGCATCATCACCCTCTTTTCCTTTTTTTTCCTCAACAGCCTGACCTTTGCGTCGGTCAGCGACCCGGACTTTGTGCCCTTCCACTGGAAGACGCGCTGGTTCATCCTGGACGGCTGGATGAACCTGGTGTACTTTGCCGACGTGGCCTTTGTCGCGTACGTCTGGCGGCCCACGGCCAACAACCGCCGCTTTGCCATGAGCGACGAGATTGCCCAGGACGACGACGGCTCCTTTGAGATCAACAACATGGACATTGGCGCGCCTGACGACCTGGACTCGGACTCGGACGACGACGTCATCGAGCAGGAGCGCGAGCGCCGTGCCGCCGCCGACCCCACCGGCGCCGCCGGCGACGAGGAGGCCAACCTCGGCTCCGCGACGACGACGACCCGGCCCGCGCAGCCACCGCAGTCCATGCCCAAGGCGAACCCGCAGCAGCCCACCGGCGGCGCATCGGCATCGTCGTCCTCGGCGGCAGCGAGGCCCACACAGCCACAACCGCTGCCGCGCGACTCGCTGGACGGCGAGACCATCTTTGCGGTGGGCGAGGACGGCGACAAGTTCACCGACGACGAGGACGAGGACGAGGACGAGTCCGAGGAGGAGTCGGGCCTTGTAAAAAACAAAAAGTAGTAGGCATGCACGACACATCGCGTCGGGTGTTTTTCTCTCTCCCTTTCTTCTTCTGTTGTTTTTTCTCATTGCTGTACTTTTTGGGGGGGTTTTCACGGCGATGAGGGACCGGACGTGCGGTGATCAAAGGGCCCTGATGACTCCTCTCCTTTTTTTTTTTTTTCGCGCTCTTCTTGTATTTTTGTCGTATACGTATGCATAGTTCTCTGTCCAAAATCTATCCTGGTACCCCTTGTTTTCTTTGTTTCTCTACTGCACCACGTCGCCGCCAAAGCCGACCGGCCGCCGCCGCCCGTCGTTCTCCGGCACAATGGCCAGCGCCTTGTACACCTTGCCCATGCCGTTGGGCCCGCGGTCGATGAGCCGCTGCCACGACCGCTCGATGGCGAGCGCTGTGGATCCGCCGCCACCACTGCCTGCCTTGGCGGCCAGCGCTTCCGCCCGCTGCCGGATGCCCATGTTCAGCAGAAAGTCCGCCTGTGGCACCGGCCCGTGCACCTCGACGCCCGGGCTCGCGCGCGTGGCCGCCTCGGCCAGCGCGGCAAAGTCGACGTCTGCGCTCAGGTCTGTTTTCCCGGGCTCCGCGAACGGGCTGACGCGCTCGTGCCGCCGGATGCCGCGCAGCGAGTTGAGCGGCACGGTGCCGTCGCCGGGGCCGTAGTCGAGGATGAGGGCGGCGCCGGCGGGGCGCTTCTTGAAGAAGAAGGGCTCGTTTTTCTTGGCCGCCTCCTTCGGCGGGGCCGCCTGCCCCCCGATCCGAATGGCAAACTCGCCCGCGTACAGCGCCGCGTCCGGGCAGACCTCGATGATGGCCGGGCTGTTGCTGCCGGCGGCCGGGCCGGCTGCGGTGCCGACGCCGCCGTGGGCCAGCAGGCGGCGCTCGGTGTCGGCCAGGATGCGGCGGTAGCGTGGCGATAGGGCGGGCAGATAGCGCGAATGGCGGGTGTGGCCCGGGGCGAGGGTCAGCTGGAAGTCGGGGACGAGCTCGTCGGCCGCGGCGGTGGCTGGGCGCTGGGAGCGCGGCGTGCCGAGCGACTCGTGGGTCGAGCCGGGCGGGGTGGGCGTGACGACGAGTTCGCGCCACTGGATGGTGGGCGTGGGGGGAGCGGTGGCCGAGGAGGAGGGGGAGGAAGAAAGAGACTCCGGAGAGGCCGTTTTGGGGGCCTCCGGCGCCGGCGGCACGACGACGGTCTGGAAGGTGTGGATGGGCAGCGCATCAAAGAACTCGTGGGCGACAATCAGAGGCATGCTGTCGGGGTCTGGTTTTCGTCAATGTCCTGGTGCCATGTGCTGCAGATGGGAGGGATGAGGGGTCAACGCACTCTTCGGAATCGACTGGATCGTCTCGGACCAGACGATCGGCAGCCCGCCGTGCCGGCTCACGCCGTGGTAGCCGACCTTGGACTCGGTCAGCGCCGGGGCGTCCGGCCCGCACAGGAGCGTCTTCTGCGTCTGGCGCAGCTGCGCGCTGGCCTCGACCATGTAGACGGCGTCGATGCTCTTGGCCAGCGGGAAATGGCGGACGGTCTGCCTTTGGTCAGTGGAAAGAAGGGAGGACGCAAGACAAGGACGGACGACCAGGACGCACCCGCAAAACATCGTCCATCAGCGTGCCGCGCCCGGGCCCGACCTCGATCAGCTCGACCCCGCGCTCCGGGCGGCCCTGCGCCATCCACTCGGCCACAAACCAGATGCCGATCAGCTCGCCAAACACCTGCGACACCTCGGGCGACGTGACAAAGTCGCCGGAGCGGCCAAACGGGTCGCGTCCCGTGTCGGCCAGGGCGCCCGTGTAGTAGCCGCCGAGGTCCGAGGTCAGGCACATGCGCATGTAGCTGGCCAGAGGGATGGGACCGGTGGTCTGTGGGGGTCAGAACAGAAGCAGAAAACCACAGACGGCCGACGAACCTACCGAAATGGCCTCAGCCAACTGTTTGGCCAGAGGCGTCGACCACTTGCGCTCGCCCTCGTCGGTCTGCCGCTGCGGCGAGGAGGAGAAAGGGCGGCCCTTCCCGGCAGCGAAACGGCCTGGGCATGTCTGGGATGCCCAAGGGCGAAGAGCGGGCGCTCGCCGACATGGGGCTGCCGCACGTATGGCAGCCGTGCGTGCGCACAGACCGCTGATGGAGGCGGCCGAGCGCATTGTAATTCTGGGTGCGATCCAGGCGAGGGAGAAGAAAGAGAAAGAGAGCAGAGACGACGAGGGAAGCTCAAGGATCCATTGCCAGTGCTTCCGAACCCCCCCCCGCGAATGAGCAGATGTGACGTCCAGGACAGCGGCAGTAGCCCAACCCCGCTTGTCCGGATGTGTTCCTTTGCAAGCAAAGCTTCTTTGTACGACGCGACGCTGCTGGCAGTTGTTGCTCGTCGACACACCGGAGCGAAACAACGGTAGCTCCATCGATCGGTCGTCGGTTGAGGTTTGAAGAAACTATGGGGCTATAAGTAAAGATAACCAAGGTCTGCGATTGGCGAGATGATTGTGCTGTTTAATGTGGGCCGTCACGTGCAAGATACAAACCGGGCCAACAAGCTGCCTTCTCCTTGTTGTCGAGTCGCGGTGGCAGTTGGCCCGCAATTTACCAGGCTAGAGAGAGAGAGAGGCGGAGAGAGAGTGCTGGTGGAGAAGGGGGCCGTTCACGATTCGGGGGTGGCCCCCTTGGCCGGGACTAGGCATCGCTCCGTCAGCTCGTGCTGCTACAACCTCCAGCCTTCCGGCCTGTATTCTAGTCAGAAGGACAGCTCAGCCACCGTATCTTCCGTATCGTCACCGCCTTCCCCGCCGTCTTTTTCCGTCCCCCGCCGGTGCAGGAGGCGACGGTGGTGCGCGTGTTTTCGCCGGCCGGTGCCCTTGACGACGCGGCGCTCGCACCCGGCCGCGCCCACCTGGCGGCTGCGGGCTGCCGCGTCGAGCAGCCGGCGACGGTGACGGCGCGGTTCAATTACTTTGCGGGCGCGTGTTCTGGGTGGCGTACGACCTGGACCGCGCCGCGGCCGTCAACTTTGGCCGCCCGTTTGGCATCATGGACAAGGACATTGACATGGAGCTCCCCCTCGATATCGACGACGAGTGCATCACGCGCACGGGCATCCTCCCCCCCCCGTTGTGGCCGCCGACGGACGGCATCACGTCCACCATGTCGGGCGCCATCCACACCATCCGGCTGCGGCCGATCTGGAGCAAGATCCACGAGAAGCTGTACGCGAGTCCGGCGCCGATGGCGTCCTTGTCGTCGTCGTCGTCGTCGTCGTCCCACAGCTGGGACACCCGTGCCCGGGTCGCCGCCGGCCTGCGCCGCGAGCTGCAGGAATGGTCCGCGTGCATCCCGCCGCAGCCGGACGTGGCAGCGGGCACAGGGCCGGTGTCGGTCTTTGCGTCCAAGGCGTGGTTCCACCTGGCCTACCACCACACGATGCTGCTGCTGTACCGGCCGTTGATCAGGCCGATGGAAGCACGTACGGCCACGGGTGGTGATGGTGACGGTGCCGGCCCCGGCCCCGGCCCCGGCATGGCCGACAGCGGCGCGTTCGACACGGACGACATGGCGACCAGCACAAGCCTGAGCATGAGCGACTGGGTGGGCGACATAGCGGACGCGGGCATGTGCGACGGGGTGGAGATGTTGCTGGATGGGCTGTTGGGGGGGGGCATTGTATAGTAGTGTAGTGATTATTGGATTCTTCTTTTCTTCTTTTCTTCTTTTCTTTGTTTATTCTTTTCCTGAGCTCTTTTTCTTTCTTCGTTTTCCTTCTTTTCCTTCCTTTTCCCTTCCCAACATGTGCACACAACGTTCATCTGCCTGCATTCTTCCGTCCTCTACCCCCTCCCCCCCGGAAGTGAGCATGTCGTTCGGAAGAAACCGATCTTCTAGTCCCCCCCCCTTGAGCCCCGTAATAGCTACCACCACCACTCCTCCGCCTGCGTGCTGCAAGATACGGCAGCAGACACTGCATATGTATATGAAGGAGCTTCCGGGGATGGCTGTGTGGACTTGGACTTGCCTGCTCCCTTGACCCGCACCTCTTCTTTCTTCACCGCCGCCGCCATGGACGACAAGCCTGCAATCCGCGCTGAGATTGCGCCCATCGCGCCGTCGACGGACGGCGAGGCACCGACGGAGATCGAGCTGGCGACACTGCGGCACGTCAGCGACAGCGTTACGTGGGTGGCCGTGTTTCTTGCGCTGGCCGAGTTTGGTACGGGCCCGTTTTCATCTCCCTCCCCTCTATATCTCTTTCTCTTTCCCCTTACTCATCACTCTCCCTCCNCTGCACCGGCCTGTTCACCAACTTTGTGCAGCGCCCGCTCCCCGCCGGCGGCAACGGCGCCGGCGCCGTGCCCAGGAACAGCGAGCTGTCGGCGGGCGCGCTGGGCATGGGCCTGTCGACGGCCACGGCCGTGGTGCAGTCGTTCAACTTTCTGTCGTTTGCCACGCCGATCCTGGGCGGCATCCTGGCCGATGTGCAGCTGGGACGGGTGCGTTTGGGCCACGATCGCAAGGAACACACACACACACACACATGCACACACACTGACAGCACAGTTCAAAACCATCTGCTGGGGCATCGGCGTCGGTGTCGTCGGCCACGTGCTGCTGGTCCTTGGTGCGCCTCCTCTCTCGCTCGCTCGCCTTCTTTGCTCATAGACAGACAGCCTCGATCCACGGCGTCATCCATTGCGGCCCCGCCATCGCGCCGTTCGAGATCAGCCTCCTGATCATTGCCTTTTCCACGGGTCTGATCAAAGCAAAGGGTGCACATCCATCGATCCGTCTGCCTGCCCATCCTCCTCGTTCAGCGCGTGCAAGATTTTGTGAGTCTGCAGCACAGGACGACCACGAGACCAGGAGATCGTCACGCGACCCTGACCGCCCAGCCTCTTCCTCCCCATCTTCAACCTCTCCGACGGCGGCATCTGGTCGCTGTTTGTGAGCATGGCAGCGACCATGACGTCGAACGGCGTGCCCAACGACCTTCTGACGGCGCTGAATCCGATCCCGATTGTGGGTGGTGCTCGTCTTCTGCCTTTTCTGTCCTCGCGTGTCTAACCGACGACAGATCGTCTTCTCGCCCGTCCTGCAGTTCCTGTTCTATCCCGCCCTGAAGAGGATGGGCATCAACTACCCGCGTGTCTGGCGAAGTGCGTTGCGTTCTCTGTTCCTGTCTGTACAGGTCACCCACTAACCAACAGTCGTCACTGGCTTCCTCATCTGCACCGTCGGCCAAAGTAAGCCTCCTCCCCTCTCGCCTTGCATTCCCACGTTGACAAACCAGTCGCCGGCGCCATCCTCCAGTGGCGCGTCTACGAAACAAACCCCTGCGGCTACCAGGCCACCACGTGCCAGGCCGGCGTGTCGCCGATCCGCCTGTGGTGGGTGGGTGGTGCCGCTGTACGTGCTGCCGTCGCTGGCCGAACTGTTCATCAACGTCGAGTGCTACCAGCTGGCCATCCAGGTGGCGCCGCCGCGCATGAAGTCGGTCGTGTTTGGCATCCTGCTGTTCATGACCGCGCTGTCCAACGCCATCGTCCTGGTCATCGCGCCGAGCTTCAAGGATCCGTATCTGATCTGCCCGTTTATCGGCGTCGGCTGTGCGAGCCTCGTGTGTGCGCTGTGCATCGGGCTCTTCTTCCGTCACGCCGACATGGAGAACCGGCGGGCATAGGCAGTGCAGCAGTGCTATAGAGAGAGAGAGGGGTATAGAGAAGCAGAGATCAGCCCAAGACGTCCCCCCCCCGTCTCCCGGAGCGTCCGCTGGTACTCCGGCACAAACTGCATGTACATGGCCTCCGGCGTGCCCGTGCCGTCCTTGGTGTACCGCGCCTCCGCCGCGCCGACCAGCGCCGCATGCACACGCCCGTCCGCCACGGCCGCCTCCACCAGCAGCTGCGCCTGGCACGCCCGCTCCAGCGCCACGAAGAACGCCGCCGCCCCCGCCACGGTGCCGCCGCACGTCAACAGCCCGAGGGGAAACTATAAACGAGTCCTGGCCAATCACGGGAGAACCCGATGCGGGTCCGGCCGCGCCCAGCATGCCCCGGAAGCTGCCCCCCGCATCCTGCAGGCGCCGTGCAGGGACCTTTGCGAGCTTCATGTACCTGAGCACACGTTCTTTTTCGGTTGTTTTTCTGTTTTTCGGTTTGCTGTCCATGCTCGTCTTGTCGTCGCCGCCCCCCCACCATGACCACCGCGACAAAACCACGCGTCGTGTCGCTGGGCACGCCGGCGTTCATCGGCGACGAACTACCTGGCCGAGTTCCAGAAGGACTTTGTCTTCTCCGTCCTCGATGCCGCCAACCACGCGGAGATGCACGCGCGGCTGCCCGCGCACGTCGCCGCGCACGGCCCCGTCGACGCCTTCATCATCCGCATGGGCACGCTGCCGTACGAGCCGTTCAACATGGCGCTGTTTGCGCAGATGCCGCAGTGCCGCCTTGTCGTGTCGGCCAGCGCGGGCTACAACGAGTTCCCCGTGCAGGCGCTGGCCGCGCGCGGCGTGTACTTTTGCAACACGGTCGACGCCGTGGCCGAGGCGACGGCGGACATGACGCTCTTTCTGCTTCTGGCCGTGCTGCGCAACACCAAGGCCGCCGAGGCCAGCGCGGCCGCCGGCACGTGGCGGGCCGCGCCGGGGCTGGTGCCTGCACGTGACCCGACGGGGCTGACGCTCGGCATCGTCGTGGCTGCTGCACCAGGACAACGTCATCGTGCAGCCGCACCTGGGCGGGCTGACGGACATGGCCGTCCAGCGGGCCGAGCGCGAGTGCTTTGAGAACATCAAGGCCTTTTTCAAGACGGGCCTGCCCATCTCGCCGGTTTTGCCGCTGAAGACGGAGCCAAAGCCGGCGCCATAGGCTATATCTTCCATTCGTTCTCCCTGATCCGTCATCGACCAGATGCGTTCCCCGGGTTCCGTTGATCACAGCTGCGCCTCTCCCCCCTCCGGCACCGCCGTCAGCGCCGGCTGCTCGTCCGTCGCGGCGCCCGACCACCGCGTCCGCGGCACACTGCGCTCGCGCCCGTCCGCCTGCGGCCGCCGGTTTGTGTACTTGGTGCCGCGGTACCCGATCTTGAACCGCCCCTGCGCGTCGCGCGGAAACCCGTACAACCCGCCCGCCGCACCCGCCCGCATGTTCCACACAAATGCCGGGAACTGCTCGGGCGCCAGCCGCGCCAGCGTCCCCTCCTCCCCGCCCAACACAAACCGCACCCCCAGCCGCCGCGCCTTGTGCAGCGCATACCAGCACGCCTGGTCCGCCACCGCCACGCCGCCCGTCGTGTCCAACGTCGCCGCATACGGCTTCCCCCGCGCCCGCCGCCCAAACGGGTCCAGCACCGCCCGTGGGATCCCCCGCCGCGCCGCCATCGCCTCGTGCGCCGCGTCCCCCACCACCAGCAGCGCTTCCGCGTGCCCGGCCGCCTGCATGTTGGCCACCGACTGCTGCTCAAACGGTGCCAGCGTCGCCGTGTCTGTCATCGCCAGCTCGCCGCAGTCGAGAAACACGCGGTCCTTGCGTGTCATTCCGGGCGGCAGGGACGCCTCGTCCGCGCCCGCAATCTCCTCGTTCCACGCCCGCCACCCCGCCACCGCCTCCAGCGCCAGGCTCTGGTACACCACCTCGCCGCCGTACGCCGCCCGCACAATCTTGTTGATGTCGGCCGACGCCGCGTCCGCCCCCCGCGTGTACGAATACCGCGACGTGTCGTACGGCTGCTTGTCAAACACCGTCACGTTGCTGTACCCGCGCTGTGCCAGGTGCAGCGCCGTGCTGAGCCCAAACACCCCCGCGCCGACCACGATGATCGGCTCCGCCTTGGCCGGCATGGTGTTGGATGCAGATGGCGAGAGCGCCGTGCCCCAGTGCAGCGTCCCGTTGCCCGGCATAACACTCGTACGATACGAGTACGTATTCCTCCGTACGCTGGTTGGCACCAATCAAAGAACAAACTTCCAGCATCGGATTCTTCCGACTATAGTGGGTCGGTCATACCGGGCCATGCTTCTTTCGTTTTCCTTGCGCAATTCAACTGCGTAACAGTGCTCGTATCGTAAGTCGTACCTTCAGTCGTACCTTACGATCCATGTTGTTTCCCTCTCCTTTGTTTCTTCGGGACCCCAGGATGTGGAAAGCTGGGAAAAGTGGGTCCAAATAGACATTCTACCCGTGACTCTGCACGTGATAGTGATTCGCAATAAACCAACGTCATTATGTCCTTTCGATCCCCGTCCGTTTTCTTTCACGCGTCCAGCCGCCCGTCACTGCTTGACTGACCGGCCCGTCCCCGCGAGCCCAACTATACCGACACCGCCCTCACGTGCGCATTGCACCATGGCCGGTGTGGCCAAGTCGCGCTGGGCCGACGCCGAGGAGGACGCCGCCTTCGAGGCCAAGCGGCGACGACGCGACAAGGAGGAGAAGGAGGAGCGAAAGCGCCAAAAGGCGGCCGCCAAGGCGCGGAAGCAGGCAGCAGCTGACCCGTCGTCGCCACCGCCCAAGCGGCGGAGGGTGACACCGCCGCCACCGGCTGCGGCCGCCGCCGACGACCACCGTCCGGACACCGACCCCGGCCCCTTTACGGCGACGCCCGCCACCACCGACGGTGGCCACACGCTGCTGCGGCTCGGAGGCGGCACGCTCGTCACGCCCTGCCGCCGCGTCGAGCGCTACGACAAGCTCAACGACATCGAGGAGGGCGCGTACGGCTGGGTTGCGCGCGCGCGCGACCGCGCGTCCGGCGCCGTCGTCGCTCTCAAGCGCCTCAAGCTCGACCCGGCCGACCGCAGCGGCCTGCCGGTGACGGGGCTGCGCGAGATCCAGCTGCTGCGGGACTGCCGGGGCCACCGAAACGTCGTCGGGCTGCGCGAGGTTGTCATGGGAGGTGCCGGGGGCGACAGCAACGACGGCGGCGACGACGGCTACGGTGATGGTGGCAGCAGCAACAGCCTCTACCTCGTCCTTGATTTTATCGAGCACGACCTCAAGAGCATCCTCGAGGACATGCCGCAGCCGTTCCTGGCGTCCGAGGTCAAGACGCTGCTGCGCCAGCTCGCCAGCGGCGTCGCCTTTCTGCACGCCCGCTGGGTCCTGCACCGCGACCTCAAGACGTCCAACCTGCTGCTCACCAACCGCGGCCAGCTCAAGATTGCCGACTTTGGCATGGCCCGCTACTTCACCGACGACGCGGCCTCCACCTCGTCCGCGTCCGCGTCCTCGTCCGCCGACCTCCCCCCCTCCGCCGAGATGGTCTCGCCCGGCACCACGTTGTCCTCGTCCGAGTAGTCCGGGTCCGACAGGGCCCCCGCCCCGGCGACCCGACCTACCTTACCCCCTTGGTCGTCACCCTTTGGTACCGCAGCCCCGAGCTGCTCCTCGGCGCCCCCCGCTACGGCCGCCCCGTCGACCTCTGGAGCATCGGCTGCATCTTTGGCGAGCTGCTCACCCGCGAGCCCCTACTCCAGGGCAAGAACGAGGCCGACCAGCTCGCCCGCATCTTCGCCCTCTGCGGCCTGCCCTCTGACGCCGTCTGGCCCGGCTTCCGCCGCCTGCCCAACGCCCGTGCACTCCGCCTGCCGCCCACCGCCCCCTCCTCCTCCTCCTCCACCTCCGCCTACACCCTCCTCCGCGCCCGCTTCCCCCTCCTCACCGCCGCCGGCTGCGACCTGCTCGCCCAACTGCTCGCCCTCGACCCCGCCCGCCGCCCTTCTGCCCAGGCCGTGCTCGACCACGACTTCTTCCGCCAGGACCCCCGCCCCAAACACGAGGCCATGTTCCCTACCTTCCCCAGCAAGGCCGGCCAGGAGCGCCGCCGCCGCCGCGACACCCCCAATGCCCCGACCCGCGGCGCTGCCGCCGCTGCGTTCGACGCTGTCGACCTCACCACCGTCGGCCTCTTTGGCGGCCGCGACAAGGAAGAGCGCGGCGCCGGCTTCTCGCTGCGCATGGTATAGGGGGGGGGTCTTTGACGACAGGTTCATAAATAGACAACGTCCTTCGTCATTCTTGTGCTGTTTTCATTACGCTCCAGTAGGGCAGATGCAGACTAGAAAATTAAGAAAAAAATCAAGGCAAATTCCCACCCAACATGCAACCACGGTCCTCTAAATCACATAAAATCCGATTATATATCCAAGTACACCGACAAGCTCTGCAAAACGCCGTTGCCCCAAGCAAAAGGCCCAGGAGAAGCAGAGAGCCAAGCAAAAATAGCAAAAAACGAACCCCCTCAGTACCCAAAACGAGGGAAGAGATCACAAAAACGAGAAAACAAATACGGCACGGCCCACGCATCACACCGTCATCCGCATGCCAGTGACAAACCAGGTGAAGCTCAGCACCGTAATGACGCTCATCGTCAGCGCGAAGCCGATAGCCTGCCGCTCTCTGTCCGACAGCGCGCCGCTGCACGTGGCGCAGCTCCATTCACCCAGCGGCGTGTACTGCAACGGCGCGTACATGCCAAACGTGAGGCCGTCGTAGGGGCTCAGGTACCCAGGTTCGGCCGTCGCGCTGATACCACTGTCAGCATCGTAAATGATCAGCGTGTACTCCTGCGTCACCAGCTGCGAGTCAATGTGCTCGCTCTGGTACGCCGCCGTATCCCAGGTGAAGGAGCCGGGGGTTTCGTAAGTCATGTTCTGCGTCAGCGTGTACGTGCGCGACGCAAAGCTGCACTCTGCCAGCACGTCAACAGCCGTCGGAGTTGCCTGCACGCCGGTGTAGTTCCACTTGAAGGTGGCGTATTCGCCAATCTTGAAGAGCGCCATGTCATTCGTCGTCGCTGGCGTGATCATGACGACGTTTCCCGCCGCATCTGCGGCATTGTAGGTGGTATGTTTCGTTGCAGTGCTTGATGTCTTCGTTGTCTTTCCGCTTTTGTTGGTGGCTGTCTTTCCCGTCGTTGCTGTTTTGCCATTCTTGCCGGTTGTTGTCGCCGTACCGGTCGTACCAGTCGAATCGGTCGTACCAGTCGAATCGGTCGTACCAGTCGAATCGGTCGTATCGGTCGAATCGGTCGTATCGGCGGCGGTGTTGAGATTGCGTGTCGTCGCTGTGTCAAGCGTGGCTTTTTTCGTCGTCTTTGTTGGCGTGTCGGAGGCTGTATTTCAGAAAATCAGTACGAAGATTATAATAGGGAAGACAGCAAGGGGAGGACGCACTGATTGTTGCAGACGTTTCGTCCGCTCGCCGTACCACATCCGCCTCCGCGTTGGGGTACGCCAAAACGGAAGAAAGGGAAGTAAAGGAGAGAATGGCCACGGCCAGTTGTGCGAGAGAAGAAGACTTCATGATGGATAGGAGGGGGAAAGGCGAATGCAGTTGCTGCTGCAAGACGGGGGAAAACAAAGGTTTGTGGCGTCCCAGAGGGTAGGGGTGGACGACCGTGGCGAAAGGAGAAGTTAAGAAAAAACGACTGTTGTAACACGTCGTCTGTTTGGCTCGAATATAGACGGGGAAGGCAGAGAACGGTCGTGATCGATGCGGTTGTGCTGTCTCAAATGTTTTCTTTTTTGTTTCCGCTATCCTGGGGTCAAAAAAAGGGGTCCGGCGGTTGGAACGGGACTCAAGTGGGACAAAAAACAATTATACAATGGAGGAGGAAGAATAGTAAGACGTCGTAAACGAAGGGACGAGTCGAAATGAAGAAGAGAAACAAAGGAATCTGGACGAGCGAACGTAAGGAACAAAAAGGTTTTTTTGTTGATGCTTTTTGAGAGAACAGGCTCGAAGGCTGAGCGGGAGCAGAAATAGAAACACAGCGTAGGATCGGAAATGCTGGGGGGTCTTTGGGTCCAGTGGCTCGCGTGCTGATTGGCTGACTGAGCGGGCCATAGCGACGAGCCCAAGGAAGGACCGCCGATATGGTGCGAAGTGCGGCAGTCCTGACTTACGAGGCAGCCGCACGTCATATGGGGACGTGCACGCTTCGTATTGATTGATGTTTAGGACCTGCATGAACTCGTATAAGGTTGGGACATTTTTCTCCTTTCGAAACCGGTTTCGATGCACAGCCCTGAGCGCCCTCCCATTCAAAGCCTGTTCTTCTTCCAGCCGCGAACTCATGTGTTTCTGCAACGACATAGAAACATATGCTCACATAGCACAATATGATTGATTTCACGCTTCGCGTTACTGCGCAAAGATCAAGAACATCCTTTTTCCTGCGCCACTACTCCACATTTTACCAGTTGGATCGCCAGGCCCAATCAGGCTAGTTTTGCTGTCAATACGATTGCCAGCTACACTAGACCGTTCACAAGTTAGCGGCAGCTGACACTGGCAGCACTTTTGACGGCCCGTCATATAAAAACCACAGTCTCCACCATCTTTCTGTCCCTTCTCTTTTCAAATCAGTCAGTCTTCAGGTATCTACTCTGTGACATGAATTTTGTCTGTAATTTTTCAGGACACTGGCTGAATGCAGCTGACAAGGCTAGTTCTTGCCAGCCCAAAGAACAAGCCTGGCTCTTCTCGTAGGGTCGTTTCTTAGCAGCACCGCAACGCAACAGTTTCTGGATCAAAACGCGTGTTACGCCATGCCAATTAATCCCCTGCATGCGCACCCCCATGCATTCCCCCGATTGAGTGTTTTGTTATACACGGGCTTGTTTTCGCCTGCTTACGGCAACTATGAAAAAAGGCAAGAGCCCAATGCACACACACGCCCTCCTTCCTAGCCTTGCCACCGTAGCACCGTTCAGCCCTCTAATGCGCTGTATCTTACTCGTCATAATGAAACCCAACTGGCCCGTGCGTCCTAAGCGCCGGCTGTGACGCCTGGATAGTCAGGCTATCAGTGAACCATGCTGTACAACCGCCTGTGAGTGCGTCTTATTGTGTGATCACATCCAATAGACTATGTGCTTCCTTCTCGTCCTGGTCAGCGCCTTCCGTCCCATTTGCTCCTGCCATTTGGTGTTATCACTAAGCTGCCAGCGATAGTTCTGCATTTCTTTCCTAAAATTCTTTTTTTCGTTCTTTTTTTTCCTCTTTTCTCCCTCTTCATTCACTTCCTTCGAACATTTACACTTCGTTTCCATCCGCGATGGCATCTCCCACCGACGACTCAGTCATTATTGACCGCGAGCATTTCGAAACTCTCATTCGCAGGTATGCTATTTTTCTGGGGGGGGGGTTTTTTCTTTAGGGATTTTTTTCGGTTTTTTTGACTATTTTGTTCCTCTCTTCTTTTTCTCTATAGCTACTGACTCCTCAGAGCAAACGCTGTATAGCCCCTACCTCATCCCTCACAGCGGCCCCCCACCAGTCCTAACAACATCTTCGCACATTTCTAGCCTCCTCTTGGTCCTCCCGGGCTGACAATTCTCATCTCGCGGGTCGAGTACGATTCACTACGTCTGGTGGCCAAGCAGTATGGTGCGTTTGTTATCGCGAGACCCTTGCAATGTTCGCCTGACTCTGCTTTCGTCTGTTGCTGAAGCGTGTCTCGGCATGGTCGTTTTACAGACATAGCAGAAGAAAACTAACACTTGGTCCCATCACTATCAAGCCAACCTTCGAGAAAGCCTTCTCAGTGGTGGTGTGGATGAGCAAACCGTCAATGTATGGTGGATCTTGTCGTAATTTTGAGCCAGGAGCTGGTAAGACTTACACCTGCGAAACAGATCCTCAGTGCCGACAGCGCATCGAACCAAAGCAACAACCAGAATGACCAGCAAGAACCAATAATTGGCATCCAAAGAGCCCCCCCGACCGGCCCCAGCGCTTCCACTCGTCCGCCTCCCGGTTCTCCATTACACAGTGGGACCGCCCACAAGCCAGCCTTGGGAGCCAAAAACAATGCCAGCTATGAAGACTACGGCCAGGATTGCGGATTCATTCAAGGATACGGGCATAGGCAGCTCCCAGCTTCGTTGAATCTGTCGACAGACTCCCTCTCCTGGGGTGAATCTGGCTGTCTTTTAGACGACGCTATGTCACAGGAGGATGAAACCCATGGTCCAATCCAAGACGCGCCCACCCCGGTTCCCGGTCCTGGATATGTCCACACCAACGGGCCAGTCAGCTCGGTACCAGCGCGCCCTGCTTTCGAGCGTCGCACTATCCAACTTGCCAACATCCCTTCGAGTGCTACACATGCCGATGTATCAGCGGTTGTGAGAGGTGGACTTGTGCTGGAGATTTACATCCGCGCTTACGACCGCTCTGCTATGGTGTCGTTTTATCGAGGAGCGGACGCCGTGGCCTTCCTCGAGCATGCACGCAGGCACGACATTTATGTGAAAAACAAACGAGTAAGCACTGTTGAAAATATCACAGATTTCCCATGTAATGTCCATGATGCTAAACAAGATCATGTAGGTGGACGTCTGCTGGGCGGACCGACAGTTCCACATGAGCGGCATGGTCGCCAGCAAAGTGCAGCAGGGTGCCACGCGCAATCTCATCATCTACCGACGGGATCAACGAATCACCGAGCGCATGGTTCGCGACGACCTTGACCACATTCACAATCTTGTTGTCATATCTGTCGACTTTTCTGGCACCACCTGTACAATCAGTACCAATTCGGTCCACAACGCATTGTTTGCCAGGTCCTGCCTCATGAGCCGGGCGTAAGTTACTCTTTCATTGCCAACGGGTTGTGGAGACTTGCCTTTTACTGACAAACGCAGAGTGTATAAAGGGTCGAAAATCGAGTGGGCAGCAGACGAGTGCTCAAAGCCATTCGAAAAGGTGGTCTCCGTCATGCGACCGAAAAAAAAGCCACCTCAAGCCAAAAAGCCTCCGGTGTTTTCAGCACGCAATCGTTTCCAGCTGCTGAATCTAGACGGCGGGAGCGGGAATAATAGCAGCGAAGGTGACGAGAATCGTGAGAATTACGACAATGACGACAATGACGACAATGATGAAAGCAAAACCCAAGACAGCGCAAGCGATATCAACGACCGAGGTGCTTTGTTTTCTACTGAATCCCTTTCCTCGGTGAACACCATTGACCTTATGATTTGAACCCCTGGAAAGGGCATACAAGAATGAGAATGGTCGTGGCGGATTTCCTCATTCTTGTCTTCATTTAGCTCTTCTACGATCGCCGCAGTCGCAACATCATTCGGTATGATTTCGGTTTTGGGGGGTATTTTGTTTCATAATCTTGAGAAGAAGGGAACGCACAAGCATAAATACAGCATGACGCTTTCCAGCGGCCATTCGTGCACAGCTAAATAAAAACAGTCTCGCAACTCACACAACACCCCACGCTTTGTCCACAGGCAAGCAAATGCCATTGATAGACTGGGCCTGGTCGCTCAACAGGAAGAGGATGGCTTTGGCCACCTCTAGGGCCGTGATGTCTGTGGTGGCGGCCGTGCCGTCTGCGGAGGACACCGTTGCAGCGGACCGGGCCTGCAGGGCGTGCACGGGCGCCAGCTCTGCATAGGCAGCCACGTCAAGCCCTTCACCCGTGTGGCTTGAAATGGCCTGACCGATGCTACTGTCGACGGCGCCGGGGAGCACGGCGTTACAGCGGATGCCCTCGTTGCGGAAGCGCCAGGCGACGTTTTTTGTCGCGCCGATCTGGGGGTAAGCGACCGGGAAGACGGGACGATGGGGAGGGGAGACAGGAACGAAACCGGAAAACGCACCAGTCCGTGCTTGGACGCCGTGTATGCGACGCCAGCAATGGCGCCGCTGATGCCGGCCGTGCTGGCAACATTGATGATGACGCCACCGGTGCTGCCGGTGCCGGCGGCGACGGCGGCGGCAGCCTGCGCACGCATGGGCCCGAGCACGGCACGCATCATGCGTACCGGCACGGTCAGGTTGACGGCCAGGACCTCGTCCCAGAGCGCATCGGTGATGGTGTCGGCGCTGGCAAAGTTGTCACGCACGCCGGCGACGTTGATGAGGACGTCAATGTTTTGCTCGCCGCCCGCGCCCCAGCGGCACACGCGCACGGCGGCCTCGCAGGCGCCCTGCTGCGTCAGGTCGGTCTGGTGAAAGTGGAAGCGGCCGTGGTCGACCGGGCGCAGCAAGTGGTGATAGTCAAAGGGGCTGCGGTCGAGGCCGCAGACGGAAAACTGGTGGGCGAGCAGCAGCTGGGTGCAGGCGAGGCCAATGCCGGAGGCGCAGCCGGTCACGATGGCAACGCGGCCGAAGCCGACGGGGTCGACGACGGCAGCACGGGGGGCGTACAGCTGGTCGGGGGTGGCGTTGTAGAGCATGCTGGCGGAGGTTGGGGGGTGAACGATCAAGGAGAAAACGAGGACGATGCTGTTGCGTAGATTTATATTGGCCATAGTCTATAAACGCTTGTTAGTGCTTTTGCGGGGGGCCCCGACATCAGACCATGTTTTCTTTTCTTTTGTCAGACCACCCACGCACAAAGGCGAAGTGGCCTGTCTTCCAACAGCAGACCAACACGGCGGGCTAGAAAATCTAACAGAAAAATGCAACAAAAAAAAAAAACAAAAAAAAAAAACAAAAACAAAAACGCAATCAACGCAACGGCTTTGGTTTCCTGGGGTTTGCCCAGACCAGATGGAATATAACAGGAGAAAAAGAACCACAAAAGCTCGCAACTTCAGTTAACAGGGAAAGCAATGAACCGCCAGAAACCAAAGAACAAAGCCATCCACCCTGCAGAAAACCAGAAAACCAAAAGGAAAAAAGCATACAATAATAATAATAAAATAATAAGCAGAAGCAGAAAGGATAACTATTGAAACACAAGACAAGGAGCGAAAAAGCAAAAACGAAAAAAGGTCGAAAACACAGCACCACGCCCACCCCTTCCCTACTGCGTCCCGGACATCGACGCCAGATACCCCAGCAGAAAGTTGCGGTCCGCCGGCGTGATTGGTGTCTGGCTGCTGCTCCGTCGGGACGTCGTCGCGGTAGCACTCGGCGCCACTGCACCGGCCCCGTGCTGGTGCTGGTGCTGGTGCGGATGGGAAAGGTGCGGTCCACGCTGGTCCAGACTGCCGCGCGAGCTCGCCGATGCGGGGGGTGGCCCGTAGTAAAAGACCCCGCCGCCGCCGCTGCCGCCGATCGACAACGCATCCAGCTGCTGCTGCGGCGGCGGCGGCGGCGGTTGTTGGGCTTGCGCTTGCGCTTGCGGCGACGGCTTGCCGCTGCCGCCGAACAGCGAGAGCAGCTTCTGCCGGTGATCGACATTGCTCTCCGGCGCACGCGACGGAGGAGGCACAGCCGGGGCGGCCGCCGCCGCGAACGCGCTGCCCGACGTGGACGACGCATAGCTAGGGCGTCGTGCCACCGATCCGGATGCAGACACGCAGGCGGCTGGCGGCGTGGCGAGCTCGCTGGGGCCGGCACCTTGCCGGTGCACCGCACCGGCGGGCAGCTCGATGATGGGCGCGGCATACGTGCTCGGGTGCTGCGGGCCCTTCCCAGCACAGGGCGCATCGTCCGCCTTGTTCCGCGTCAGCAGCGTGAGCGCACCGTAGGAGAGGTTCCGGTTGGTGTCGGCCGCGTGTCCGTTGGCCCGTACGGCGGCATTGGTCGATTTGTTAACAGGCTGCTGCTGTTGCTGGTAGATTTGCTGCTGTGGCTGCTGTGGCTGCTGTGGCTGCTGTAGCTGCTGTGGCTGCTGTGGCTCCTGCGGCTGCTGCTTAAACATTCCGAGAAGCGCGTTTCGATGCTGCTCAGAATGCCGTGCCGCCGGGCGTGGTGCCGAATTGAACGGACCCAGATTCTGTGTAGATGTGTCTGGCCCTGGCCGCGGCTGTGCTTGAGGTCCCGGTTGCGGATGCACGCCGTGCAATGCGTGGCCATTGGGTGGCATACCACCACCGGCAGCAATACGGCTCTGACTAACTTGGTTGGGTAGGCTCTGCTGCGGCTGTGGTGGCTTCGGTGGAGCGGCCTGAGGAGCATGCTGCTGCTGTTGCTGCTGCTGCTGCTGGATCGGCCCGTTTTTAGTAGGAGCACCACCCGACTTGAAGGCGTTCAGCAAGGAGATGGCATGCTTGCTCAACGGCGGCTGCTGTTGCTGCGGCGCTCCGTGCTGTGGTGGCGGCGGCGGTGGTGGGACGGTCAACATGTTGAGTGGACGCGGGCCGGCCCCTCCCCCAACATCCGGCGACCCGAGCGACTCTCTGGCAAAAAGCACCTTCTGGGCAGTCGGCGGAAGGGGCTGCGGGTGCAAGAGTGGTATCGGCGGTGGCGGTGGTGGCGGCGACTCTTGTGGACAGCCCATCCTTCCATTTTGCGAGTATGGCGGCGGAGGGGGGAGATTCTGGGAGCCACCGTTGGTAGTATACATGTTTGGTCCTTGCTGTCTGTACATCTGCTGCGGGGCGGGCGGGTATTGTTGCAGGCGCTGCTGTTGGTATTGCTGCGGATGCGGTTGCTGCTGCTGTTGTGGATGCGGTTGCTGCAACTTCTGCGGCAGCTGCTGAGGCGGGTAGAGATTTGGCAGAAAAGGGGCACCATATTGGTTGTAAGGGACCTCGCCAGGGAAGCCTAGGCCTTGGCCACCGGGGGGGCCCTGCGTCGGAAATTGTGGTGGCAAATTTTGTGGATGTTGATATTGAAGCTGCTGGTTAGGGTGGTGCTCTTGCGGCTGCTGGTGCTGCAGTGGCTGCTGTTGTTGATACGAAACATGCACTTCGGGCGGACTGTAATGGTGCGGCGCGGTCTGGGGCTCTGATTCCCGGCAAACGGCCGGCGCACGGTTCCGCTGCGAAGCGGGCCCGTTCTTCTCGAGCATGGCCAAGAGCTTGTTCGTTGTCTTCTGGTTGGCGTCGCGCAGCTTCTCCGTCGTAGCCGCCGGCCGGTTGGCCGGCATGTTCAGCAGGCGCTGGAGCTCCCTAGACGCACTTGCAAGAACATCCTCGGCGGCATAGGCTCCCCGAGTCGGCTGCGGCTGCGGCTGCGGCTGCGGTAGTGGTAGCAGCATTTCCGGTTGCGGCACCGGCTCGGGTTGCATCGTCGTCTCATCTTCCGTAAGGACGTCTTCAGCGACGACGGCGGCGGCCTGTGGCGCCAAGTGGCCGGCACGCTGCGCGTCCTTTTTCTTCTGCGCGGCCACCCATTTCTTAAGCGGGCCGACAAAGGGTGCCACCATATAGAACTTGGCGTTATTCGGCGTCGGTGCGCCTGGCTGCCGCTTGTAGGTCGGCAAGTCGGCAATCTTGTACCACTGGATCTTGCTGATCTCCTTGCGTGTCCTCGGTTCAAAGTACGTATCCATGGGCACACCACGAAACACGTACAGGCTGATTTGCTGGTCCCTAAACGTGATGTCGATGCACTTGACGTCTTCGCGCTTTTCGGGGACGACGCCGGCAAGCCGCGCGTCGAAACCCGTTTCTTCGGCCACCTCGCGGATGGCACAGTCTAGGTCGTCCTCGTCCATGGCGATCTTGCCCTTGGGAAAGCCCCAGCAGGCACTCTTCTTCCAGCCCTTGACCAGCAGCGCCGAGTCCATGGCTTCGTTGAGCAGGATGGCGCCGCGGACGGGCACGCTGATCTTGTACTTGAGGAACTCGTCAAAGGCGCGGTTGTGTTCCTCATCGGAGAATGCCGCCAGGAGCGGGCAGCGCTGGAACATGAGGAGGCAGAACCGGCGGAGATGCATGGAGGGCAGGCTGGGGTCGAGCGGGCGGATGAAGTCTTCGTAGAACCAGTGTGCTTCTTCTACCAGGAAGATGATGCGTTCCATAGACGTCAAATCCGCTTCAGGCAGGTTGAGGACAAAGCGGACACAAAGGTCGTCCAGCCCTGGCAAAAGTTAGTGGAGGGACAGGAGCAGCAGCGGTGAGTGCCCAAGCTTCGCAGCACGCAATGCCAGAAACAACGTACAATCCTCGAATCGCATTTTTCGTTGAGCCATGATGCCGACGGTGTGGTAGACACATATCCACGCGGTGTGCAGGCGAGGGGAGTCCCGTGCAGGTTCACGGGAGAGCAGGAGGGAAGATGGAGCGAAAAAGAAGGGGGAAAAAGGAAAGGAAAGGAAAATGAAGCAAAGAAAGGATGAAAAAAAAGAAAGAAAGAAAGAAGCAGATCGGGCAGGACCGCCAACAGCGCACGTCGCGATCCAATCAAATCGAAAATGGATAAAGATGCTGTCAAGGGCCTGCGTGCAAACAACGAGGAGATTCGGCGGCGGGCAGTGATTGGGTTTGCACAGGCAGAGTGGGTTGGGTGCCACGACGGCCTCCTAGAAAAGCGACAGCACAACGGACAACGGCGAGAAAATGGAGATGGCGTGGCGTGGGGTGTACGCTTTGGGCAAGGCGGTGGCGGGAAGCCGCGCGATAAGCGCCTTAGCGCAGGGAGCTGCTGGGCCACAAGCAAAATGTGTGTGGCTGGGGCTATGGCGGAGATGTGGCTTTGCACGGCCGGCATTTTCAGCTGTTGTGCGGTGTCGCAGCAGCAACGAGGATGGGTCGTTACGTCAGGGGCCTCCCGCTTGTTTCTCGCGGTCTCAGTGACGACAGCACTTTTTTTCGGCGACGGCAAATTCCCGATCAAAACCGTTGGCCACTATTTTCGTTCTCCTCGTTCTTTTCGAAACATTTCTTCGTTCTTTCTCTCCTCCAATATTATGGCCTCTTTCTCTTTGTTCTTTATTTAACCCCCTCCCTCGCGGCGCCTTCTGAAACTTCAGTCCAGCACTTGCCCTCCAATCCCCAGATCTTCTCCGAAGACGAAAAACTAGGGGTCTTCTGGCTCGGCCGTATATATAGGCCTCACCGCCGACCTCTCAACCGACCTCTCCGACTGCACGTTTTTTCCCCTCACAAACACAAATATGTCGGCCATTTTGCAAGTCGTCGCCAAGCGGGCGCTGAAGGATGTTGCCCAGAAAAACATAAACTCCAAAGTAAGCATTGGGACCGTCGATACTGGCATGCTTTATTGCCCATAACTAATCACCGATGCCACTGTCTACAGGATCCGTATTTCGAAGAAGTCGCTGTCTACGACCGGCACGGACGGCCCACCGGCAAAGTCAAGAAACAGAAGAAGGGCATCCCGGCCGGACTATCCCAGAAAGACGCGCATGTCCTAAAGCGTATCCGCAAGCGGGCCTATCACCTCGACATGTCTCTATTCAACTGCTGCGGCATACGCTTCGGCTGGGGCAGTGTGATTGGCTTTATTCCTGTGTACGTTAACTCTCCGTGTTGCGCGGCGAACCGCTGGGCCGCTCGCTAACATATCCGTCTCTCCAGCGTCGGCGACGTCATCGATATGTGCATGGCATGGCTCCTTGTCCGGTCGTGCTGCGCCGTCGAAGGCGGCCTCCCGCCGGCCATCATGTACCGCATGTACTTCAACGTCCTGGTCGACTTCGGCATCGGCCTCGTCCCCTTCGTTGGCGATGTCGCCGACGCTCTCTTCCGCGCCAACACACGCAATGCCTGGATCCTGGAGGAGTATCTCATCAAGAAGGCCGAGGCCCAGCGGAACGGTGAGCTCGACAAACCCCATGCGCTTGCCGACACCAAACCCATCGACCGTCCGCGGCCGTCGAACCGCCCAACCGACGGTGTAGCGACTGACCTGGGCGCCGCCAAGCCCTCGGCGCCCAAGCCATCGGCGCGCTACGCACAGGGGCCCGGGGGCGGCGGCAATGCTGACGGGCCGGCGGTACCGCCCAAGAGCAAGAGCTTCGTTTCCCACAACCGGGAGCCTATGGAGGACCCGTTTTTTTACGACGAGGAAATGGGCATTGTTGGTGGCCGCCACTGTGTGCGGCATAGCGATCGGCGTTGGTGATAGATGTACAAGTCATTGACGATGAAACTCATGTTCTGTTTGATTTATTGGGACGATATATCATGAGGCGTTATCTACTGTTAAGATGCATCTCGTTGGTTGTGTATGAATACCTCTTGCGCGTGACGGATGTCAGGAGCATCGGGGGAGCATCGGACATCGGAAAGTTAGGTAGTATAAAGCTGTATTGCATCCATAGCAATCTCGCCACATTGGCATTTATGGAATGCACCCTCGTGTTATGTACTCGTTGATCTGGAAGGATCGGGAGGTGCACGCACCACCATCTGATAAGAAAAGGAGGAGCCAGAGAGCGTTGTATACCACTTACGGAGTAAGATGCATCAATAGAAGAACCCTTTCTTCGGAGATCAGATAAAGTAGAAAGGACGCGACGCATTCCTCTCTGACGCGTCTTGCCCCTGCCCAGCCTCGTGCTTTTCGTGTCTCCCCTCTGCTCTCCACTTACAAGCTCCCTCCCAGCACCTCACCTTATAAATCGACAGGCCAATTCGGCGTACTTGCCGCGCCCGACATGAGCACAATCCCCGTTCTTCTCCATAGCAATAGCAAGTGGACCTGTGATGCCTGCCCTCCTTCGTATACGAGCACAATGTGCCGTAATCCTTACAGGATATGACAAGAGCATGACTCAGCGCGCCAGTCCACCGACCTCGGACAGGCTCCAGCCTGCCTACCGCCCTACCCCCGTCGTAAATACTCGGAAGACGACCATCTGTCTGCCTCTCGTCGCGCCCCTGGGCCACTTGATTGGAACGCAGTGCGGATGCCGCTGGTGAAATAAGTGGATAGTGGACCGTGCAAGTGGGCTGCGGGCCCAGGTGAGCCAGGGCGAGTGGACGCCTTTTGGCCGAAAGAAGAATGTCTGAGCTCGCCACGGGGCGGTTCACGAGCCCCTCCGTGCATGGGTAGGAACGCGTCGACGCGTCTTGTATACATTTGCGCGCTAATCGATCACGTGCACTGGCGTTCGGCTGGTCTACTTAAACAAAGGCGCCGACTCGAATTTTTCAGTTTTCTTTGCCTCCTTCCTCTCTACGCGTCTTTGGGTCTTCTCGCCATCATCTTGTCTCTATTATCTTCTCTTTTGACGCCTTGCTACTTTACATAGCCTCACTCACCATTTATCTATCTCTCTCCCCCAATCCTTCACCCAATGGCTGTCAACGTCACCCCGTCCAAGATTGTGCGTCGTGTCGCGTCTGCTTCTCTTCACGCCACCGAGCCCCCATTGCTAACGCGTTTCTTTCTACACAGGCGGCATCCGCGATTGAGTCGTTCAAGATGGACTCGCCCGTCAAGAAGCTGGACTTCAGCGATGCCAACAAGGAGAACATCCGCGCTGGCGACGTGAAGCCAGTTGAGGCGGCCAAGACCGTTGAGGAGGCCAAGACGGCCGTGGCGCCTGCCATCAAGAGTTTCGAGGCCGACGAGCCCCTTCTGCAGGAGAACGGCCAGCGCTTTGTGCTGTTCCCCATCAAGTACCACGAGGTAGGTCGCGTCTCTCCCCGCACTCTTAGCGTGTCGCGTCTCGCGTCTCGACGCGTTCAGTGTCATTACCTTTCCACAAATGGATGTCTAACATTCTCCGAAGATCTGGCAGATGTACAAGAAGGCTGAGGCCTCGTTCTGGACGGCTGAGGAGATCGATCTGTCCAAGGACATGCACGACTGGAACAACCGCCTGACCGATGACGAGCGGTTCTTCGTGTCCCACATCCTGGCCTTCTTCGCCGCGTCGGACGGCATTGTCAACGAGAACCTGGTTGAGCGCTTCAGCGGCGAGGTCCAGGTTCCGGAGGCTCGCTGCTTCTACGGCTTCCAGATCATGATGGAGAACATCCACTCTGAGACGTACTCTCTGCTCATCGACACGTACATTAAGGACGTCAAGCAGCGGACGCACCTGTTCAATGCCATTGACACGAGTATGTTTTTCGTTTATTTATGTCTTGTCTTTTCGGCACTAACAGACCAGTTCCGTGTATCCGCAAGAAGGCCGACTGGGCCCTGAAGTGGATCTCTGACAACGAGTCCACCTTTGCTCAGCGCCTTGTCGCCTTCGCTGCCGTCGAGGGTATCTTCTTCAGTGGCGCTTTCTCGTCTATCTTCTGGCTGAAGAAGCGTGGCCTGATGCCCGGTCTGACCTTCTCGAACGAGCTGATCTCGCGCGACGAGGGCCTGCACACCGACTTTGCTTGCCTGCTGTTCTCCCACCTGAAGAACCGCCCCAGCAAGAAGGTGATTGAGGACATCATTGTTGATGCCGTCAAGATTGAGCAGGAGTTCCTCACCGAGGCCCTGCCGTGCGCCCTGCTGGGCATGAACTCGACGCTCATGAAGCAGTACATTGAGTTTGTGGCCGACCGCCTGCTGGTGTCTCTCGGCAACGAGAAGGTGTACCGCTCGACCAACCCCTTCGACTTCATGGAGAATATCTCTCTGGGTGGCAAGACCAACTTCTTTGAGAAGCGTGTCGGCGAGTACCAGAAGGCCGGTGTCATGGCCAGCACAACCAAGGAGGAGGGCTCCTCCGACAAGAGGGACGGCGACTTCGTTTTTGACGACGACTTTTAAACGACTCGCCCCCAACTCTCGTGCTACTTGTTTTTCTTACGTATCTATCGTCATACCCCCACTAGCAGACAGGCTTTTTCTGCCTTTCTCTCGGTGGCTCCATTGGGTCGGCTTTGTTTTTTTTCTGGTTGTCTTCTGTTTCTATTGCGAGGCCCAGGGTTTCATGCATACGATGCATCGCCACTCAAATCCTCCCTACTTTTTTGTCTGGTTTTACAACGGCGTTCGAGGGATGACCCGGGTTGTCACGTTTTTATTTGTGTATGAATTGGGCTTTGTCTGAGAAGAGACTTTCTTATGTACTATAGTAGCTATTCTGTCTGGTTTGGGCTGCAAAAAAAGACTTTTTCACGATTTCTCGTTCGGTGCGATATTCTGTCTACCGTGGAGTGCACGTCCAAGCTGTCCGCTGGGCTGAAGGCACGCTGTCGCCGCGAGACATGGGTAAACAGGGTATACCTGACCCTGGGCCCCTGCCCTGGTATTGATAGTCTTCGGACCTTTTCCACCTGATCAAAGAACCTGTCTCGCCCTCACCGCTTGCCCTTTTTCTTTTTCCCTTTCCCTCCGCCGCCACCACCTTGCTGCTGTTGTTGTGCCGGTGATGCTTGTTGTGTTGATGCCGGTGCAGACGCTGCCGGTGCCGTCGCCGCCGCCGCCGCAGCAGCCGGCGCATCCTCCATCGCCACATCCTCCGTCCCCGCTGCGGCGGCCGTCGTTGCTGCTGCCGCCGTCACGAGCCCGGCCTGCCGCCGGCTCAGCTGGCCCAGAAGCTGCACCAGCCGCGACACCTCGGCAGCCTTGGTCGTCTCGTACTTGAGGCACGCGCCGCTGACGGGGTCGGCCGTCTTGAGCACGAGCCTAGCGCGGGGGGGCGCCGCCGTAGCCGCATCGCTGCCGCTGGGCGCGGACTTTTTCGGTTTTGGCGCGCCCTTGACACGGCGGGCCGGCTTGGGCTTGACGGAGTACCGACAGGTGACCTTTGTCTGCAGAAACCAGTCAGCTAATGTCCCTTTGCTCTGTCTTCTTCAAGGGAGAGACCTGCACGCACCGTCTGCGGGCGGGCTTCGAGAAGGAGGTTGCTCTGCATGAGCCACTCCTGGCTAGTGGCGAACGTGGCCATCGTCAATAGACCCAAACGTAAAAAGAAACAAGGTACCAGAATCGATCCCTGGGAACAGGAAACGATGGGAGCTGGGCCGCGAGGTGAAGTCGGAAGCTTGTCGGAAGCTTACTTGGGGGGTCGTCGTTCATTGCGAAGGACCCCACACAAGAAAAAAAAGGCAGGACATGGAATTTGGACATATGCATAAATGGTGTATTGGCATATAAGCCGTTTTCTATGTGTGCAAACGTTTGAAAGACAAATGTTTATGACAGAAATAAAGACGTTATCGTACTTTAGTATATAGTCATCTCCAAAAAGGGGGGGGGGGCAATCATTAAAGATCTCGAACGCCCGGGTACGGGTGGCGGGTCGTCGTGGGGACGAAGTCCCGCCTGCAGCAGCCTCACGAGATGCGGCCCGGCCAAAAAAAATGAAGAGACGGCGAACCTTTGTGCCACCTGCTTGTCGCTCTTCCATGGTTTATGGAAGCAACTGATCGAAGCAATTAGCGTTTTAGAAGCGTCTTTACGTGCGCGCAGCACCCGCACGCTCATGCATTCGCGTCCGGCAGCCAGAAGACCAGCGACTGGTCGGCCGTCGCAAAGAAGTTGTAGCGTGGGTTGAACGCGATGACAGCGGCCTCGCGCTTGTCCTCAAGCACCATGGTCGGGCTGAGCACCTTGTTGTCACCGACGACGCCCAGCGTGTCCCAGACGAGCACGTTCTGGCGCGTGCCGCCGATGGCGTAGCGCCCATCAGGCGTGAAGCAGCAGTCGCCGCTGCTCTCGGGGCGCGCGGGGTCTGCGCCGCCACCGTCGCCAACCGCCACGCGCCGTGTGGACGCCTCGGTCTTGCGCAAGTACGCCTTGAGGCTGCCGTCAAAGGCGTCCAGCAGAAAGTGGCCCGCACCATCGGTGCCGACGAGGATATGCTTGCCGTCGTTGGAGAAGGAAAGCTTGGTCCAGCCCTGCAACAGGCTGCGCTGGTCGACGGCCGGCGCGACGGCAACAGCCTGCTCGACCAGATCAAATACGCTAAAGGGCGGCTTGCTGTAGTTGCGGTGGTCGTACAGCAGCACGCTGCCGCTGGCGGGCGAGCCGACGGCGAACACGTTGCCGGACGGATCCCAGGCGGCCAGGTAGGGCTTGGTCAGGTACAGCAGGCCAGTCCACTGCTTGCTGGCGACGTTCCACAGGCGCACGGTGCCGTCCTGGCTGCAGGACAGGAAATTGTCGCTGCCTGGGTGCATCTCGAGCGACGTGACGGGGCCCTCGTGGCCCTCGAAGTAGCGGATGAACGAATTGTCGTGTGTGGCGAGGTAGCGAATGGCATCTGGTCCGTCAGAAAAAAAAAATGACATCACGTCAGAAATCGGCAGCAGCGCCTACCATTCTGTTTGGTGCTCGCGTAGACGATGCTCGAGGACCAGTGGGTGAAGCGGGCCAGCTTGGCACCATACTTCTTGCTGATCAGCGACTTGTCGTGCTTGCCCTCCTTGACATTGTAGATCTGGATGGTCTCGTCGCTCTCTGAGGTCATGCAAAGCTCGCCTGGGTCGTCAAAGTCGAGTGACAGGACGTAAGCGGGCGCGCTGGTGCCCTTGGGCTCGCGCGAAAAGAGCCGCGTGGGTCGGAAGCTGGAGATGACCGAGGTCAGCTCGGTGGCGGTTTCGCGCAGAAGCCGACCAGTAGGAGCACTGCTAAATGGAGTGGACGGGTCAAGGTCCATGGGGGTCGCAAGCATGGTGGTCATCGGCCAGCTGCGCGCCGCGCAGACCCGGACAGGGGGGAGGGAGGTGCGTTTTCGAGGGGGCTGGGAAGGGCGGCGAAGCGCCCAAAAAGCATCCCTTCGACGTGACTAGACTGCAAACTTTTCCGTTGACAACATTCAATAGAAGTGCGCGGAATCGCCCGCAAAAATGGCAGGTATGCGGTGCGCAGCCGCGGGGAAGCGAGCAGCTGGAAAGAGTCGAACAGCTTGGAAGAAGCAGATAGATGAAGCCGAAGCGAAAACGCGACTTGACAGCCCCACAAGAGCAAGGTTCAATCGAACTTTAGGTGGGGATTCCCACCTAATCCGCATGCGGACTAGCATTTACTGCCCTTCAGGCACGGATCTCCGACTCCGGCACACGGGCCTCCTCGGTGGATATAACTAATTCTAGCTTTTCATTGGTTGGTTTCTGCCATAGTAAATTATGCCACCACGTGACCCCTGGTGTGCCCACATCTGTATAAATTCAAGTTCGGCTATCTGCTCATAATCTCATAATACTTTAATAGCTGTGTATCTTAGAGATCCTCTCCGTATTATTCGAGTCGTTGTTAGGCATGGGTGCCTACGTAACGTCGGACTACTTAGTGCTGACAAGGTCAGCTTACTCGTAGTGCTGACAAGGTCAGCGTTTTCCCGTCATAACCGTTGTCTGTCCGCAGCTACCGAGGAATACACAAGTCAACGACTCGCACGTAAAACTAACTGCAGGGCGTATAGCAAGGCGTAAGATACAGAGTTGTCTGTAAGATACGGAAGCTTTCGTCGTAAGATACTTACATAGCAGGAGATGGATGCTCGAATGCCCAAAGAAGGCTGGACGGTGAAAAAGGCGGTGTACAGCAGCCAATAACATCCAATAATTTAGCCCCATAACTTTGCAGGGGCTGTCCGTTAACAAAGCAACTCTCATAAAAATTCCCAGTATTTTAGGTGCGAGCGGTGGTTTTCTTCGTCGCATCGCCATTCGCCGGATTCCTGGAAGCGAGCGCTCAATCGACGGTTTGCGACAACCTTGTGCTGCCCAACCGGCGGTTCTATGTTTCCTATTTGCATTTTTTTTTGGCCTTCTTGCTAGCCGCCTTCTTCGCAAGCCGACGCCCGGCCTCTCTCCCGGTGATCGCCGACGTGCCTGCGGTGGTCGTCTGCCGAGCACAGTCCTCCCGGAAAAGCAGACGAGACAGTCGACATCATGGCAACAACTGGCGGGTATGTGTTTTTTTTGTGCTTCTCCTCTGTCTGAAATGCCCGACACCACCTGGAACCCCCTTACTGACGGGGCTTTTTTTTTTTCCAGAGCCTTCATTGCCGGCGGCATTGCGGCCTGTGGCGCCGTGACGGCCACACACCCCTTTGAGACAGTCAAGATTCGCATGCAGCTGCAGGGTGAGCTGCGGTCCAAGGGCCACTCGCCGCAGCACTACCGCGGCCCGCTGCACGGCGTGTCGGTCATTGTGCGCGGCGAGGGCGTGCGCGGCATTTACCGCGGCCTCGGCTGTGCGTACGTGTACCAGGTTCTGCTCAACGGCTGCCGCCTGGGCTTCTACGAGCCCATGCGTACGGGCCTTTCGGGCCTGTTCTACGGCAGCGCCGCCGTGCAGAGCCTGCCCATCAACATGTTCTGCGGCGCGTCGTCGGGCATCATCGGCGCTGCCATGGGCAGTCCGTTTTTCCTCGTCAAGACGCGCCTGCAGAGCTTCTCGCCGCTCCTGCCCGTCGGCACGCAGCACGCGTACCGCGGCGCAATCGACGGCATGCGCCAGATCTACCGTGCTGAGGGCCTGCGCGGAATGTACCGCGGCGTGGGCGCGGCGTGCATCCGGACCGGCTTCGGCAGCTCCGTGCAGCTGCCGACGTATTTTTTTGCCAAGCGGCGGCTGCAGCGGCACCTGGGCATGCAGGAGAGCCCAGCGCTGCACCTGCTGAGCAGCACGGCCAGCGGCTTCGTGGTGTGTGTCTTCATGCACCCGCCCGACACGATCATGTCGCGCATGTACAACCAGAACGGCAACCTGTACAGCGGCGTGTTCGACTGCCTGGCCAAGACGGTGCGGACCGAAGGCTTTTTCGCCATCTACAAGGGCTTCCTGCCGCACCTGGCGCGGATATTGCCGCACACCATCCTGACGCTGAGCCTGGCGGAGCAGACCAACAAGCTCATGCGCAAGGTCGAGAACCGGTTCCTGCCGGCGTCGGTATTACAAAACTAGAGTGCCGGGAAATGGAGAGAATATACAAGAACAAAGACCGATGTAGCATGGGGAGCCATAATTCATATGGAAGGACGATCTGTCACAGACTAGATCCTGGCTACCCCCGGAGGGACCGTTCACATCCGTAGCAAAGCGGTGCTCGTGGCTGTCCGGTCGCCGCCGCCGGTCCCCGTTCGCCAAGCTCGCCCTTCCATCGTTCGTCGCCGGCCTCGTCCAGTGGCATGCCACACACGCCGCAGCCTGGTGGGAGTCCCTGGTCTTGATCGTGGCCATGTCGCCGCTCCAGCTTGGCCGTCGTCCGCACCACGTTGGCAACAACCGATGGGTAGGTGGTCTCTGCCTCGGCGAAGTAGCGTGCCATGACATCTTCGATGCCGAGGTCACGGTGCGAGACGACAGTGCCCAGCGGCCCGCCCGCCATTAAGACGACGAGCTCGTCCCCGAGCGGTGGCTGCGCAGTGGCCCCGTAGAGGACCAGCTCGCTGCGGAACAGTTCTCGCAGGGGGTAGTAAACGGACAGCGTGGGCCCAGATGCCGCCGTTGTCGCATTATCATCGCCATCGTCGCCGCCGTTGACGCCGCGGACCACCACCGGCCCATCGTTGATCTGCCACGGCAGGGCAAACCCGCGACCCTTGGCGGTCTCGGCCAGGGTGCGTTCCGCCAAGGCGGTGGTGCTGCAACCGAGAAGGAGGGCGTCGCATCGGGGTGGTAGCGAGGGTGATGTTGTTGGCAGGTCGCCGGCAGCCCGGGCGAACAGCAGGCGGCGGACAAGCAAATCCAGCACGTCTCGGCGAGACGTGACAGAGGGGAGCCGGGCCAGCAGCGCGCGGAGCCGGTCCGACGGTGAGCCCGACATTGAGCTCTGGAGTGGTGATGAGGGCGAGGAAGACGACACAGCGTCCACCTCACCCAACAAGTCCGACCAGGCGATCGACGGCAGGCCCAAGACCGCCGACAGCGGTATGCGCTCAAACGTAAACTGCGGATACCGTGCCCGCCAACGGTCGAGGTGGCCAGTTACAGAAGCCGCGCCGGGCGACGCCGGATCCTCGTCCAGCTCGGACGTATCAATGTGCACGGCATGCAGGGTGAATGCGGCGTCGCGGCCCTTGGCCTGCTGGGTCTGGTTGAGACGCTCACAGATGTCTACTAGGGCAGCCGATGACGGGCCAAAGGAGAGGCCGACAAAGAAAGCCCTAGCAGCGGGAGAGGCGTGCGGCGCATGCGCAGGGACTGGCGGCCGCCCGCTAGTCTGGCCGCGCTGCCTCGTCTCCCGGCTGATGGCCTCCAGACGCTTGACTGTCTTGGTTGTGACAAAGCGACAGAAACAGTCACTGGGGTGTCAGAACAAGAGAGCACGCATTAGACCAACAAGGATCCAGCTCACCTGCACATAGGATCGGACCGGATCGTGTGCACGGCCGCCTGGTCGCGACACCGTCGACAGGGGTTCGCGGGTGCGTCCGCCATGCCACGGTACGTCTCCTGGCGTGGCCCAGTGGCAGATGGATTTTAGAATGAATAATCAGTTTGCTTTTGTGTGCACTTTTGGTTGGGGCATAATCATCGTCGTTGCTTTGAAGGTTTTTCTTCGGCCTCATACGGCATTTATGGTCACGTGATCACATCTTGCGCAGCGCAGTCGGTTTTGGAGGTCTTCTGGATTGGTTTTGGAGACTGGAATTTCGAAAATGTGTTTTGTTTTAGGACGAACGTGAAACCTGAAGTTGTTGTGCAGGAGTGGCTGGCCACACGGCCCGCTTGTGTACCGTCAATGCCGTCGTCTCACAAATGAATTGGCAAATTAAAATGGCCGCTTTTCATAAAGCCCCTTTCTTTCCTGGGGGGGGGGGGGGGGTTTATAGCGGAGTAGACTGTCTTTGAGACGTTTCTCCCGCTTTGCGTTTCCGTATTCCCTTACATGGTCAAAGTACGGCGAAGCTGTTCCAAACCGGCAGCAGTGCCAGGCACCAGCCACAGACCAGGCCAGTAAGACAAGAAAAAACAGGCTGCCTCCAAAGCCACAGTGCTCTCTGGGTCTTTGTGCAGCCTACACAGCCCATCGCCCCAAACCAAAAGACAGGTTTTCCAAAAAGAAAAGAAAGAAAAGAAAGGCCGCCTTTAGAGGTCATTATTCTTTCTACTTCGTGCCGGTTCGGCGCACAGCCACGCGTTGCGCGGCAGGCATGCGTGGCAAGCGACTGGTGTCTGTCGCAGCGCGATTGAAACGTGCGAATCTGCGACAAGGTGCTCTGTAAGCCGCGGGGGCGGATCGTCCGGCTGCCTACTCCGTATGGTCGCTAATGGTTGCTAATAGGCTGCCACGCGTGGCGACCTTCGGCGCTTCCAGCAACCAGATGACATAAGTCGGCCTTGTTCTCTTTTCTTCGCTTCAAAACTCCGTTTTCTCCATCTTCTCCTGTTCATTTCACCCGCCTCTCTAATCTTCTCCTCCTTGTCTCCTTGCAGCCGAGCCCAGACAACAACCCCAGCCCCCCCCCCTGCCAGCCCACAAATAACAACGTTAGCCTTTCAACGTTCGCCGCGTGCGGCGTCTCCACTCCCGGTGCCCAAAGTATCCCTGCCCTCCCCATTTAGAGGGGATTTCTCCACTGGCCACTCACAGCCAATAAACCCGCCACCGTCATCACCAACCTTGACTTAAGCGACACCACTCTACAGCTTTTATTTATCTTTTCTCCCACCCCCCCTGCTCTTTACCGCCTCCTTCTTTTCCCACATCTTCCTCCATCTCTCCCTCAGACTTCCTTTGCTCGCCTCCTCCTACACACTTACCAGTCTCACGGCTCTCCTTAAACATGCCCTTCTACAATCCCCTACTCGTCTCCGAGAAGTAATATTCTCTTTACAACAATCCTGTCCTCGCCATGCCCTCGTCTTCGTCTGCTGCGCCTTGGAGCGCAAGCGGGCAGTCTCATCTGCCTCGTTCTTCGTCACCTCCCCCCTCCAAGCCTGTGTCGGTGTCTGCTCCGAGGCCTCGCATGCCGTCCGTCGCGCTCGACTCCTTCATATCGCCCGTTAACGAAAACGGCTCGTTCGAGTTTGACCGCGTCATCAAAAGCGGTTACGTGCAGCGCCGCTCGCACACGACAAAGGTTGGCCTTCTTTCCTCCCCGATCTCCGTCTCCCATGTTGCACTGCATCCGGCTAACTTTCCAAGACATGGCGCTCAATTTACCTCGTGCTTCGTCCAAATGCCCTTTATCTCTACAAGACCGACAAAGAAGACAAGCTGCGTCATAAGCTCTTTATGTCAGAGCTGACAGCCGTGGCATTCCTGCGCGATCCCAAGCAAAAGCGCCAACACATGTTCGGGCTGTTCTCTCCCTCGCGCAACTACTACTTCGAAGCCAGCTCCGCCAAGGATGCCCAGGATTGGGTCATGGCCATCCGCTGCGAGGCCCGCATCGAGGAGGAAGAGGAAGAGATGTTTCTCGCCAGTCCCGCCGTGCGGCACTCCTACACTTTTTCCAGCCTCTTCCACGGCGGTGGCAACGTGTCGTATGCTGCGCGCGACACCGCTGCCGCCACCGCTGCCACTCCCGACCACGAGCGCTTTGCCTCAAGCTCGCCCGAGCCGCATATGCTTCCCCCCCAGGCGCGGCGCCTGTCCTCCCAACAGCAGAAGCTGCAGTACCGGCAACAGACCCAGCACCACCCAATCTACCACTCCGACACGGCTGCGTACTCTGGCAACGAAATCGGCCTGTCCGACTACTCGGACTGTGATGTCCAGAACAACCACGTGCCAGCGGCGACGCTGCCAAGTGCGTCGTCGCAGCCATCGCGCCACAATGGCGGTGCCACCGCTGCCGGAAGCCATGCGCGGAGCACCAGCCAGGTGAGCGAGTCTGGTGGCGTGCTGCGGCCCGGGACCGCCGGACTACCTGGTGGCCTGCCCGGCGCGGCGAACACCAACAGCAGCGCAGCCGCACTCGAGACGGACCCGGAACGCGTTGTGTGGCAGGGCTGGCTGTGGCTGCTTCGCGGCAAGGGCGGCGTGCGCCAGTGGAAGAACTCTTGGGCGGTGCTACGGCCGCGCAACCTGATCCTGTACAAGGACGAGTCCGAGTACATGGCGCAGCTGGTCGTGCCGCTGTCGTCGATTGTCAACGTGGTCGAGCGCGACCCACTGAGCCGCACTAAGAAGCACTGCTTGCAGATCATCACCGAGGAGAAGAACTACCGCTTTGCCGCCCACGACGAGGAGTCGCTCGTGCAGTGCCTTGGGGCCTTCAAGAGCCTGCTGGCAAAGCGGCGCGGCTTGGGGCAGCGGGCGGCAGCAGCGGCGGCGGCGGCGACCACAAGCACATTCACCCGCAGTCCGCCGTCGAACACGGCAATGCTGCCTGTTCCCTCACTCGTGACGATATCCTCCTGATCGTTCGAGGCAGGCTGGCGAGGACACGTTTTCAAACAAAAACGGTGGTGGGATCGGTTGGCGTTTGTCACTTTTAGGGATTTCTGGCGTTTGGGGGACACCCTGCACCAGTCCATGGTCGAGGCCACGACTAAGTTTTTTTTGGCTAATTTGTCTACGAGATACGATATATCTTGAGTTATGTTGACTTTGTTAAAAGATACGATGGTGTTCCGGGGACTCATCAACGGTACTACAATGTTGCTTTAAATAGCCCTTTTGAATATTATCCAAACGATATGACGATGACTTAAATGACCGCGTAGTGGTTGCAAAGGAATTCTTCGTTACAGGGGAAAGTTGCTTGCGGAAAGCTTTTTTTTTTTTAATGGATAAACAAACTGAAAATAAGAAGCACAACTCCCGAAGAAAAGCACAAAGTAACCAGCTTCTATTTTAGTTAGATGCGGTTATCAGTTTGATGTGTTGTCACAAGAAGAAATAGGCCAAGCTTTCCCTAACCGTGCCAAATGATGCGTCGTCTGTCAACGCTTACTTGCCTGCTTCTCGATGCAATAGAAGATACCTTTTTTGGTATTTTGTGATACAATCGCTGTAATTTTCCAGACCCCGTCCAACGCCCCTACAATCAAAGTCAAATAAAACGCTCATTTACCGACTCAGGTGTCGAAAAAGTCATCAAGGTCGACTGTGTCCGTTGTGCCGTACAATTCGTCAAAGCTGGTAGACGTATCGCCGAGACCATCCATGTTGTCGTCAATGTACTTGAAGAGATCATCCTCGTTGTCCACGAGGCTGTTGAGTCCATTGTCGTCCAACCCTGAGCCTGTCTGTTGCTGCAGCTGCAGCTGTGTTTGTCCGTCCATGTTGGCGGCTGCTGTAGGAGCTGCGGGCGCAGCGGAAAAGGCTGAATCCGTCATAAGGTTCTGCGCCGCGTCCACTGCAAACTCCTCCACGTCAAACTCGGCCTCGGCCTCGGCGAATTGCTGCAGCGGGGCCGGAGGTGGCTGCATCTGTGCCTCCGGTTGTGGAGGCAGGGCCGAAGGCTGCTGCTGGTCTTGCTGCTCCCCCTGTTTTAGCTGAGTCTGTTCGTCAGACACAAGCAAAAACTGCTTGTCTGTGAATCCCAGGTCGGCGTGTCCGGGCCCGCCCGAACTTGACGGGCTATTTAAGCTAAATAGGTCATCCGTGGCCATGACAATGGATACGCCAGCGGGTGCCACCGGTGCGTCGGAGGCGGTCGTAGGCGGTGCAGTCGTGGTTAAGATAGGATCCGCGGTTGTAGAGGTAGGGGCAGTGGTCGTCGGCAACATCACTGTTGCTGGGGATGCATTCTTCGTCAGAACAGGCGACCCGTTATTCACGGATGGTGACGTCGAGGCCGAGAGCGGAATGGCCCTAGACGCGTTGGATCCAGCAGCTGTGGCTGCCACACTAGGCGTCTGTGGCAGTGGTAATACTGCTTCCTCAGCGGCAGGTGATGCAGTAGCAGACTTGATGAGTATTGGCGAGGCCGCTTTGGCGGTGGCGGCGACTGGGGAGTCAGCCCTTACTGCGGGGCCCGGTGCCGGTGCGGGCTTAGTTATCAATTGCGGCGATTGTGAGAAAGTATCTCGGCTGATCGTAGATGGCTGGGTCATCTGGGTCGGGGTAGGCGCCGGGTGTGCGTTTGGTGTGGCAGCGGCGGGGGTCGACGTTGTGGCTGGGGGGTCAAGGTCCATATTTCCGGTCGCTTGGGACAGAGCATTTCCATTTCCTGCCGCTGCTGGGTCTTCTAGCTGGTCATCCATTGCTGCCGGCGGTGCTTGCTGGTCATTTTGTGGTGCCGTTGTAGCAGCTTCCGCGGCGGCGCTCTTCTGGGCACGGACTTGCTGTAGGTCTCGCAGCAGCGTCGACTTCGCGCGAATCTTTGGGGGGAACAGTTAGCCAGGGTAGACAGGGAGTGTATCAACGGCGAGTGCCTGTCTCGTCTACTCACAATATCAGACTCGACACTATCGAGAATTGCATTGAACGCATTGTTCTCTTCGGCTAGCTTTGTGGCGCTGACATTACTGAGTCGCTGATTCTGTTTGGACTGTGCCCGAATGAGCTTTCCGGCGTGAATGAGCTGCATGTAGGTGAAGTCAGCATAGGAGCAACTAGAGTAAAGAGTGGCATCGCAGGCCTCCACACACCACATCGTTAACGGTTCTCTCGAGGATCTCAATCGGCCCCCTAGGAGGCGCAGCCGCCATCACGTCGGTTTGAATAGCAAAGCTTCCAAATTAGAGTCCGCAGATGTGGGGGTGGGGGTGGCGGTGTCGAGAAACCGTGGCGGGAACTGCCGTTTGGGAAAAGGGAGAGAGTCCGGCGGAAGCGGTCGCGATGCAGCTGGCGATAGCTGCGACTGAAAACTAGCCGAAAACGAACTAGCGTGAGAGAACGAGAGCCTCGATTTTATGGGCGTTTTGCTTTATTATGAGTATCTCACCAGGACTCGTCTTTCTATAGGACGGGAAACTACTACCACACAACCAAGCTGGCTGCTTTGTACTTGTCATTCTGCCGCAGCTTCGCATTTCTTCTTTGCACACCCTACTACGTTCTGGCAAAGCTCCTTTACTCAGGTTGATCGGTCTATGGTTGATTTTGTGGATCTCAGTTTGGGTCGTACTCGGTACATCTTATTATGCTCTGCAGGATCAATTTCTTGGTACATGTGGGCATACAGAACATTGCACGTAGACAAAGTATCTTTCTCCTTGCGCCTGCCAAACGGCAGGAGCCGCCCACTGACGTGGGCAAGGGGTGGCACAGCCAATAGTCGACAGCGGGGCTCAAGGCCCCAAACACAGCGTATCCCCCCTCCCAGAACGAAGGCCAGCGAAGGAACGATTGAAGTGTGAGTGCTGGTGTTTGCCAGAAGTTCGCGCACACAGACTTTGGCCTCATGAATTTTGTCCTTTCAGCGTTGCCCACCCATCCTTGCCTGGGTGCCTGATTTAGGGCTGCAGTGCTTCGAGCACGAGTATGTTGTCTCCTGTGCGTGCATGCATGGCATGCTCCCAGGCGGAGCACCCACACTATTACCCACCAGCCTAGTTGTCTAGCTCTGTCTTTCCCGTTGCCGCTGCTTCTCCCCCTCCTCCCCTCCTGTCATTTTGTTTGTCTCCTTTCTAACGGTCCCCCTAAAAGATTTCGTCTGTTTGTGCTCCACCCACTTTTCTTCTCTCCTCCTCTCCTCTCCTCTTTTTTCCTTTTCCTATCCTCTGTCAAGCAACGAAATTATCGTTTGTTTTGCTTTGTTTGTTCGAGCTGTGGTTTCGTTTCCTTTTCCTTTTCGTTTCTTTCCTTTCTCTTCTTCTCTTCTTCTTCTTTACCACCTCACATCCTCTCGTCCTTTCCTCTGTGCATCTTCTTGTGCTTTCCCCCTTTATACCTTCTCCTACCACTCCTACTTTTGTTCCTTTTGATACCCTCTGGACCATTTCTGCTGCTTCCCGTCTAGCTGGCTTCACCTCAAAACGTCTCTCATACGTCTTCGCTCCTTCCACCAAGCACGATCTCCTTGTTTGCTGGCGTTGGCGTTTCCTTTTGGCCGTCACATTATACCTGACCCCCGCCAGCGTTTGACTCGTGTTCATATCTGTCTCTGCTTGCGCTCTGCTCTGCTCTTTGCTTCAGTTTTTGCTCTGCTCTTTGCTACTGCGCTTAGCATCCCCGTCGTCTTCAACAAGCGTCCTGACGAGTATCATGTGAGTATTTACCTTACACAACAGTCTCCTCTCGCTGTCCACCCCTGGCTCGCAACGCTGCCTATTGTATTAGTCTAGTGGCTGCTTCGGCATTATACCTCTATGATGTCTGGTCGAGCAGAATACATGTGCACTGGCTTGCAGCTAGCCGCTTACTGCTCTGTGAATTCTAACGTTTATATCTAGTGCTCTTCTTCCTCTGTTGTTTTCTTCTTCAACGAGTTGACGTCCACTTACGATTCACGAACACGTGCTTTTCGATTTCCATTATTGTCCTTTTTCTCGCACAATGGCCGATACCGTTATGCAGCAGAACAACGGCGCCTCGGGGTACGAGAACCAGAATGGCCAGTCGAACCCCGCCCATATGCCGCCTCCGCCTCTTCACATCCCGCAGAACAACAACCCTGTCCCGACGTCAATGACCTCGCCTATGAACGTGGACAACAATGGCATGATGTCCCCCAACAGTGCTGCAGCGTACGCCAGGCGTGCCGCTCCCGAACCCAACAAGAGGGCACTCTATATTGGTGGACTTGACCAGCGAGTCACAGAAGACGTCTTGCGCCAGATTTTTGAAACCACTGGGCATGTCCAGAACGTGAAGATCATCCCCGATAAGAACGTGAGCTTCCAACCTGTTCTTACCAAAGCAAAACACAACAGCGCCAAGCGTACCTGCATACCACAGAATATAGACTAATATTTTGTATGCAGGCGAAGGGCTTCAACTATGGATTTGTCGAGTACGACGACCCTGGTGCAGCAGAGCGCGCGATGCAGACTCTGAACGGTCGGCGCGTGCATCAGTCGGTACGGATCTCCAGCTGTTGGTTTCTGTTTCAAACAGACCCCTTATATCAGTGATTTATCATACTAATATTCTTCCTATCCTGCAGGAGATCCGGGTGAACTGGGCCTACCAGTCGAATGCAACGGGCAAGGAGGATACTTCTGGACATTTCCACATATTTGTCGGCGACCTATCGAACGAGGTCAACGACGAAATCTTGACCCAAGCCTTCTCCCAATTTGGATCAGTCTCCGAGGCTCGCGTAATGTGGGATATGAAGACCGGTCGGTCGCGCGGTTATGGCTTCGTCGCTTTCCGCGACCGAGCGGAGGCCGAGAAGGCTATGTCTACTATGGACGGCGAATGGCTGGGATCTCGTGCGATTCGCTGCAACTGGGCAAACCAGAAGGGTCAGCCATCCATGGCTCAGCAGCAAGCTCTGCAGCAGATGGGCATGGCGCCTAGCACCCCCTTCGGCCACCACCACTTCCCCACCCACGGCATCCATAGCTACGATATGATCGTGAACCAGACGCCTGGGTGGCAGACGACCTGCTATGTCGGCAACCTGACGCCTTACACGACACAAAACGACTTGGTGCCGCTTTTCCAGAATTTCGGCTATGTTGTGGAATCTCGCTTCCAGTCGGACCGCGGCTTTGCCTTCATCAAGATGGATACGCACGAAAACGCAGCCATGGCAATCTGCAATTTGAACGGCTACAACGTCAATGGGCGTCCTCTCAAGTGCAGCGTATGTTGATGCCATTTGTATTGGAATTCTTATCGTTTTGTTCTGACTCGTTTCAAATAGTGGGGCAAGGACAAGACGCCGAACGCTCAGGCGGGTTTTGATCCCTCGCAGCAGGCGTACAGCCCTCAAAGTGCCCAGGGACAAGGGCCATACTCCGCCACGCCTACGGCTTTCTTCCCGCAGTACGGTAATGGAGGCGGTGGCAGCGGTGGCAACAGTGCGGGCGGCATGCGCCACGGAGCCCGGCAATAAACGGCGGTTCAGCGGTCGATGTCCTCACCTCAGCATGCTCTGCCGACTTATCTCGCCTGTCAAGCAATTTTGTCGCAGATCTGCCCCTCGGACTTGCAACACTAACTGTCCAGCTACATCTGGTGGCTTTGTTGTCGTTGTTTGTGGCAGCTAAAGTACTCATCCGAATGCAAAAGCACGGCCTTACTGCGGCTGGTATCCGTTTGAACCATGCAGAAGTGAGCAGTGCTTCGCTTTCTTTTGTCTTTCTATAATCCGGCATTGCCTCGTTCTCTGGTTTCTTTTTTTTTACGCTCAACACGTCGATTACGTTTCTGCCATCGCTTTGACCAGAAGTGGGGATATAACGAAGCTGCCAACTGCTGCGTTTGTTTCAATTGTTCTATCTCTTCTTCGTCTCAACGTGGTTGGCTATCTGTCGTCTATCTACTCAGACGAACAGTGAGATGTCAATGCGGCTAGCCGTTTCATGTTTTAGTTTTCCATATTCGTTTCTTGTTCTTGCTTCCATTTATTTTGCGCATTATTTCAAGTCTACAAACAAACTTTCGAGTCTGCTGTTAATCTTCTCTCTTCCTTTTGATCTGCTGTTTTTTCTTCTCATCTGGTCTTGTTATGCCTTTTTTCCATTGACATCCAGTTCGCTGAGGGGCTTTTTCTTTCTCTGCTTTTTTTCCCTCGATTGCACTGATCACCAGAACGACTGATATGTTTACGAGTATGACTTTCAGGAAGGACGTTTTTGGGTTCAATGGGGTTTTTTTTCGCGGAATTTTCCAGGTACCTCGTGAATGCGAAGAATCTTGACACGCAGTGCCGGCGTTTGTAGCTGTCAAAAGCTTTGCGATACGGTTTGGGCATCGAGGTCGATGTGTGGAATCTCATTGGTGCGGCTGCTGTGGGGTTCTCAAATGTTTCACAAGTGCTTTGCTCAAACCAGCGCCCGATACCTTTGCGGTCGCAAGGTGCTTTGCGCTTTACGAGTATATGGAAGCAGCAATTCTATAGTCCACAAGCAGAACCAAAGCAGGATGAATGTAAGATAAGTATCTTACAATGACTATTACATATCACAGGAATGACGTTTATGCTGTAATACAGGGGGGTGTAGAAGTTACCGCCCGTTTCCGGAAGGCCCGTTAGTCACTAGTCCCAGACGGCCCAGACTGTTGCTTTCAGTGGGCGAGCTGGGCGGTTTATAGTGGCTTTGCGGTGGCTTTTCTTTGTTTTTCCCTCGATTTTGCTGCCCACCCCCCNCGTAGTGACGCCCCGCCTCCCCTTCGTTCCTTCTCTACGCGCCCTCCCCTCCTTTCCTTGAATTCTCGCACTCTGTTGGCCGGCCTCCCCACACTAAGACTCGTAAGATACAGCAACGCCCAAAGAATTTCCTACACGACGAAACGCAGCGCCCAAAAAAACAATCGCCGCCACACCACAGCCATTCCTCCCTCCTACAAACCATCATCTCCGAATACACTCGCCAGTCCGTTGCCACTTTCCACGCAAAGCGCCTGCGGTACCCCCGTGCGCCCGCGGCATCTGCGCCCCGTTCCTATTTTCCCCTGTGGCTTGCTACATGTTCGAGGAGAGCTGCTGGGTTTCAGCTTCTAGCTGCAGCTCCCCCTTTTGCTGCCACCGAACTCTTTCCTAGAGTCCGCTCACTCTAGAGAACCTGCAGTCCGCGATCCCACGATCCCGCGATCGACCTCTGATTTTGATCCGGTATCCATTTCGGTCAAGTTTCTTGATTCACCCCGACACAACAAACAAGAGCCAACAGTTCACGGCGGGACGTACCCGAAGACTGTCTTGATACTTTCAAGACACTGCCCGGCTCATCCGCTTACGTGACGAGCTTCTCCGCATCGTCGTGCGCCCCCAGCCGCGGACACGCATTGCGCGTCTATTCACTATCGGCTTAACCACGGGCCATCATGGATCAATGGCAGGCATACTCGGAACCGGCCGGCAATGGCCCGCGACGATACAATAGTAATAGCGGCAGCAACCACGTTGGTGGCCAAGCCCCACAGCAGTACGTGGGCAGCGGCGTCAGTAGCGGCAGCATGGGGCACTTGAGTCTGTCTGGATCACCCATGGCTACCAACAGCGTTCCGCAACCGTCGGCTCATGGGCTGGGCAATGGTAGCGCCGACATTGCCATGCACGAAGCGGCTGCAGCATCCGCGGCATCGGCTGCTGGTGGCAGCGCCGGCAGCCACCACGACCCATATGCTGGCGTCAAGTACCCCATTCGCCCCCATCACCACCACACCCTGTCGAGCAACGCCAGCCTTGGAGGCAGCAGTGGGCGCTCGGCTGGCCTGCACTCGCCCCAGGAGCCATCCACAGCAGCCCAGCGCTACTCGCCCATGCAAACCATGTCACCGCCGAGCCCCTACACACCCTACTCGGGCGCCCCCGTGCCTTCCACAACCGCGCAGTACACCCCGACGAGCCAGCACCTCCAGCAGCCACAGCAGCTTCTGCAACACCAGCGCCAGTCGCCCGCACGGCCACAACAGCTCGAGCATGTGGCTATGGGCAACCCCTACAATCCCCAGAGTCCTTATTACGCAAGCGGTCGCCAGTCCTCACAATACCCACAGCAACAGCAGCAGCAGCAGCCACAAACCCTGCTGTCACCGCTGTCGATACGTGGCGACAGCACCGCTCTGGGAGGATCCAGCAATGACCTCTACTCGCCTGTGCCATCCGGGATGTCTTCCTTGGATGGATCGTATGGCGACCACAAATCCCCCCGGCGGCAACAGCTACCGTCGATGGCATTGAACAACAACGGCAGCAGTGTTGGTAGCAGCGGCTCCGGTGGTAACAACGGGAGAAGCAGCACCGGACCCGTTCCCGAATTCAAAAAACTCCGGTCTATCAGCGAGCTGCGGCCCAAGGTCAACTCACAGCCTCCGTTCCGACGAGCCAACCCGGAAGGAGGGTTCATCAGCGTACGTATCCTCCTTCTGTTTTCACCAATTTTGTGCCGTGTGTACCGAGGTCCTCGTTCTAACGTATCGATAGCCTCTGCAAGCGTTGACCGTCCATCTCCCGGCCACCTACCGTATCTGCAATCCGCACTTTAAATACGAGTCGTCGCGCAACCCACGGCGGGTTTTGACGAGACCGAGCAAGGGTGTCCGAAACGATGGCTATGACAACGAAGATAGCGACTACATCCTCTACGTCAACGACATCCTTGGCTCGGAGGAGGCTGGACACAAGTATGGACAATGCTTCTTTCCTCGGGGGCATCTTGTCTGCTAACCTCTTTTTCCTCAATCTAGAAACCGCTATCTTATCCTTGATGTTCTCGGCCAGGGAACGTTTGGTCAGGTGGTCAAGTGCCAAAACCTCAAAACCCAGGAAGTTGTTGCCGTCAAGGTCATCAAGAATAAGACTGCATACTTCAATCAAAGCATGATGGAAGTTTCGGTTTTGGATCTGGTATGTACCGCGTTTAGGCCTTTGCTCTTCATCTTGGCTAACCCGTTTTGTAGCTGAACACCAAACTCGACAAAAACGACGACCATCATCTGCTGCGCTTAAAGGATACCTTTATTCACCGGCAGCACCTGTGCCTGGTATTCGAGTTGCTGAGCGTCAACCTGTACGAGCTGATCAAGCAGAATCAGTTCCGTGGTCTTAGCACAACACTCGTCCGTGTTTTCGCCCAGCAGCTTCTGAGTGGGCTGGCCTTATTAAACAAGGCTCGCCTAATCCACTGCGACTTGAAGCCCGAGAACATCCTGCTTAAGAACCTGGAAAGTCCCATCATCAAGATCATTGATTTCGGCTCGGCTTGTGACGAGCGGCAAACGGTCTACACTTACATCCAGTCGCGTTTCTACCGGTCGCCCGAAGTGCTGCTGGGTCTTCCCTACTCCTCTGCCATTGACATGTGGTCTCTCGGCTGTATTGTGGTTGAGTTGTTCCTCGGACTTCCGCTGTTCCCGGGCTCATCGGAATACAACCAAGTCCAGCGCATTGTTGAGATGCTGGGCAACCCGCCCAACTGGATGATCGAGATGGGCAAGCAGGCGGGCGAGTTCTTCGAGCGGCGCTCCGACGAGTTCGGCCGGAAGACATATCACCTGAAGTCGATGGAGCAATATGCGCGCGAACACGGCACAAAGGAACAGCCGACCAAGCGCTACTTTCAGGCGACAACACTGCCGGAAATCATTAAGACCTACCCAATGCCACGAAAGAACATGAAGCAAAGCGAGGTTGACAGAGGTAGGCATATTTTCCCTTGCCCATATCCCCTTACATTCGCTGACCTCCATGGTAGAAATGAACAACCGCACCGCCTTCATCGACTTCGTCCGCGGTCTTCTAAACATCAACCCGCTCGAACGGTGGTCCCCCCAGCAGGCGAAACTCCACCCCTTCCTCACGCAGCAGAAGTTCACTGGGCCATTTGTGCCCCCGATGAATCTGCGGGCGGTCTCGCTGAACCGATCGCCGGCGCCCGGGACGCAGCAGCAGCAGCAGGCCGAGGCGATTAGCAAGCAGCGGGCTCAGGCTGCGCAAGCGCAGGCAAACAACATTGCGCAGCAGAATGCCTACGCGATGAGCTCGGCGCAGTACTCACAGCAGCAGCCGCCGCCACCGCAGCAGCCACAGCCGACTGTGCACGTTCAAGCCGCCCCGCCTATATACGCGTCGGGCAACGTGTATGCGCCGAGCAGCAGCCAAGTGGCGACACAGGCAGCACCGCCCGCGTACGGGGCACAGGTGCCTGGAAACCAGTACGGCGCGATGGGCATGGCCCAACCTACAATCCCACAGATCTCGGCGCCAGCGGGCTACGGCGCATCTTTAGGCGCACCGCAAACCAACAACCCCTACCACCAGCAGCCACAGCCACAGCAGCAGCAGGGTGTGGCCGGTACGTCACGGTCTCGGCAACGGGCGTCGACAATGGAGCAGCATGTCAGCGGCATCCCAGCAGCCATCCAGCGGGTCGCTAGCCACCTGGACCCGACGCAGCCGATCCGATTGCAACCCAGCCCCGCGTACTACCCGCCGCCTGCTGACGGGATGTCCGGGCTGGACGGTTCTGGCCGGCCAGCGCGCAGGGGCAGCCGGGCAACGCAGATGGGTGTGGGCAGCAGCAACTTGGCCATGGGTGGTGCAGCGGGCGGTGGTGGTTCGAACATGAGCAGTGGCGGCGGCAACAGCGGCTCAGGCCGGCAGGGCGGCAACAACCGTGACTTTATCCGCACGCTGGAGGAGCGGACAATGGAAGACGGATTCGCCGGCTGGCATTGATTGGGGCCGTTCGGTCTTGCAGAAATGGGAACAGATCTTGCGAGCAGGTGGGATGAAAAGAGGACTGGAAAGAGAGGGAGAGAGGGAGGGAGGAAAGGAGGCTTTTTTTTTTTTTT